>CATIWQ010466359.1:0-13267 GCA_949673415.1 Euphorbia schlechtendalii | reverse complement strand
TAAAGTTATATGCATATAATTACCATTTTTTTACAAGTTTGATTTAAGAACTGATGATTAATGTTGCTTAGGTTCACAAGGTTGTTTCTTCCTTCAATGATTCTAACCCTCAAATTGCAACAAATCCAAATCCCAAAAATTCAAATTCCCAAAATCCAAATGAGATGAGTTTGAAATTCAAAATGTTGTGCACCCTGTTGGAGACCAAAGCTAATTTCGAGGAAATTGTTATTCCAGATTCAAATAGAGATATAGTCATTAATGCCTCAACTCATAATGGTGTTACCATCTACCCTGATGCTATACGTGAGTTAGTCAATGGAGAAGAGATCGAAGCTCAGATTATTGCAATATATAACCTATAAGTTCTATTTTTATATTGTCTGCCTATGTCTTTTATTTTCATGAAATTTTCATCCATTTTCTTATATTAATGAAGGCATATATATTCTTCTAAGTGACTAGCTATATATAGATATTTTAACGTGTTTTTACATTGTTTCAGCTCATTGATATCCAAATGTGATGGTTTGGATAGATTTGGATTTGTAAATCCTATCATGGTATCTCATGCTATGTGGATTAGCAAAAGCAATCATAATTCTCTAAGATACCTAGGAGAAATCATAAAAAAAATATGTAAGTGGTTCATTTTTCTGCCATATATCGAGAAGTAATTTTTCCTTTCCAAATGTGTTCTATTTCTAATTATATGAAAAAATTGATTGTGATATATATACATTATGAAAGTTATAACTTTTATTTTGTAGCCATCATTGGTATCTTCTGGTGATTTGTATAGAGAGGCACGAGATATATGTGTATGATCCTCTTAAGCGTGCGAGAGCGAAAATAAAAGATCTTGGAATTAATTATATGCTAGATCAGTTAAGTAACTGTAATTGGTTAAGTTTTATGGAATTAAAAATTGATCTTGTAATTTGTCAATTAATTATGGCTGTCTTGTGCATGTAGAGCATTGATCGCTGTATTCAGTAATGTCCAAAGTAGTCAGTGGATAAAGGATAGAGCGAAATGATTCACTTATATCACTGGAAAGGTAAGATTGTTAGCAATTTAACATAATAACTGATTATAGATAGTGCACTTGTTAATTAGTTTAAACTTTATTCAATTTTTCTAGTGTGTAAAGTAACCAGGTTCAGTTGAGTGTGGTTATTATGTGATGTGTTTCATGTGGGATATAATTAAGGAACATGGTGATTTAACATGTCTTTCACAGGTATTTACGTTTGTAAATTATAGCACTAAATTTGATTGTTTAGTGTTCTATTCTTGAGCTGGTTTTCCATGTCTCTTTCGGTTGTGTTATTGATCATATATGTATTCATCCTTTGAATTTCAAGCTTTTGTAAGAACCGATCCTTACACCGATCTCGAGATACAAAAGTTTACCGATATGTTGGCTTCGCATTTGATAATTTCTATGTTAAAGTAGCTAGTTTTATAAATATGAGTGCTTTAGTTTTAGTTTTATTATCTTTGACTGGAATCCAAATGATGAATTTATTAGTGTTTATACTAGCCAGTCGCTTTCCTATGCATTGTTTATACTATCTTTCAATTTCCTATGCTATACCAAATTCAATATCATATATGTTTTCATATAGTTTGTAGTTTATCTTTATTTGTTTATAGTTTTTATAATTGTGAGACTGTTTTTATTAAAATTTGACAGTAATTCTGTTTTAACAGGTTTCATGTGGATATAAATAAATAAAAGTAAAATTTTTTATACAAATTAATGCAATTCCGTCGATTTGTAAAAAGAATTTACTCCAAATCAACATTGTCATTTATTGGAATCGAGGGCAATGCCGTCGATTTTGTATTGCAATGCCGTCGGTAATGTATAGGAACCGACGGTAATAATGCAATAATGGCGTTAACAATTACTGTCGATTCTGTATGGATCCGACGTTAATACTTACAAATAGCATCATTTATTAGAGTCGGTTATATAGGGACCGACGCTGACACTTAACAATGGCGTCGGTCATTAAAGTGACGCCATAACTCGAAATATATTCGCGTCGGGGGTAGTGGCGTCGGTTCAAAACCGACGCCAATGGTTAGTTTCAACCGAGGCCACTGACCTATTTTCCACTAGTGACTGTTGGATATCCCTCCATCAATCTCGCCTTTAAAACGGATTCAGGCACCCATTTCCAACCACCCCAACAAACTCACAAGGGGCACATGATAATCACAACCGAAGTAGGAAATGATTGTCAAACTACTAAAGGGATGTCACAGAAAGAAATGGTCGACCCGCCCACAAGGGACATCAAACGCCAAGGGATTCCGATGAAAGAAACAGGCAATCCCGCGAGGATACGTCACAAAAAAAGAAAGGCCCTTGTGAACCGATCAGGGACAAAGAAGTCACCAGCCGCACCGGTCAGGTATATTCTCCATCCCTCCGCTCCATTTCGTGTGATCATACTAGTTATACAACCAGCGATGATCACACGAGGGGTATCTGTGAGCACGGGATTTTGTACCAACTTGCGCGTTCAATGATGACGGCTTTTCGGGATTTTTATCCTTGAATTACACAATTTTCGATTATTTGAAGATCTCCGAATAGGAATGTTCCTTGTCGCCAATTTAAGGACTTAAAAAATTAAAAATTATATTTTGGGGTAAATTAATTTATTGAAAATATTTTTAAAAAATTAAATTTAAAAAAAATAAATAAAAAAATCGGGGAACCACGGAACCTGTCTCGCCAAACGTCTGGCAAGGCTTACCTCGCCAGAATTCTGGCAAGCCTCGCCATAGTTTCGACGAGCCTCGCCACCCTTGACGGAAATTAATTTATTTCCTTTTGGATTTTTCAGATTTTTTCGCCTATAAATATTTTTGGGATTTTCAATATTCTTGGCCCAAAAATTTCAGAAAAAGTGTGATTTTTTCAAGAAAAACAACACAAAAAATCACAAATATTTTGTTTCAAAATTTCTTTGAATAATTCAAATCCAAAACACGTTTGAATTCCGAAACTTTATAATTTTCAAATCAACTTTCTTCCATCTTTTTTTTCTTCAAAAATTCTCAGATATTCTCAAATCTAAAACAAGTTTAGAACCCGAGTCTAGTTATCTTTAGAATAAATAAACATTTATTTCCCATACAAACACAATTAAAAAATGAACGAGGAACACTCCCAGGGATCATACGGATACGTCGAAGTGGATTCACACTGAAAGGGTAAGCCTTTTAGAACCTAGAGTTGCTCTATCTTATGTTTCTTTTGATGTTTCAGTTTATTTTAAATAATGACCTTGGAATAATTTTGATTTATTCTACTATGTAAATATCAATGTAATATCTATTCTTCTTCTTTTCTATTTATGAAAATTCATGTTAGGATACCCTAACGAAGGGAATAAAAATTATTCCCGGATAACAGGCCTCACATTTTGCCATGCAATCACTTTCACTAATGAAAACAACCAACATATTTGTAAATAAAATGAATCATTTTATTTCTAAATAAGAAATTTCAATCATCAATTTTTTTAATTAGGTCACAAGGGCCTTGCCAAAATCAAATCGAGCATACGTATAAACGTTCATGATGTGTTTATATACCCTATACCAACCCTTCTGGATGCAGGTTAGATGCATGCCTAGGTCTTATTTTCCTTCGGGTATTGCATTTTAATTATATTTTGGAAAATGTAATTAATAGATTAGGCGGGCGATTGCATCCCCCGAGGTTATGGAATTTTAATCTTTACTTTTTCGTATTTATTTAATGCTTTATTTATGATTTATCGCTTTCTAAATATGTGTGAATCATGAATTATAACTCAAAAATGACACAAGTGTGAATATGCACAACTAAGAAATACGATTTGCTATAAATGTAATATATTATAATCTAATGAGAAATAAGCAACTTATCTCGAACCTGAATCTCTGTGTCTTAGTGGGGCGTCCCCCGAACGTTAAGCCTCATGATAAGTGTATAATTACACTTATTATCATACTAATTTTATACACTAAACACTATAGTTTAAGTCATTTTTGTGCTTCATATAAAAGATTTCATGTGGTATGTAGTTGTTTTTTGTGCAAATGCAGATATTAGGTAAACCTTGGAAGTAAAATGATCTAAAGTGGAATTCTATGTAAAAAGAGTGAAAAAGGTGCGAAAAAATGCATGGAACTTAAAGATTTAGCTTAGGATCGAAGCTGTCAAAGATCGGTAAAGTTACAAGGAGAATTCTGAAGAAAAACACAATTCACGGTCACGACAATCGTTCGCAGTCACGACTTGTATACTTCAGAACAGAAAGTCACCAGACAAGTATTCACGATCATGACTTGTATATCGTGATCAAGACTCTGACGATTTTCTGGTCAAATCATCTTAACTACCAACCGCCAGATAAGAGCGATCAACTGCCATCAACTACCAACAAAAAGACACCTATCAAAAGTCAACCAATCATGAAAAGGTGCCTATCCATTGTGGATTAGATTAAAGCTTCTCAACCAATCACAATGAAGTGATGCAATTTTCACCAATGGACATGACTCTTTGTATGGATAGACGCAACCCTTCGAACTCTATAAATAGGGCTCTAAACCTTTCAATTTCATGCAGCAGCATTAGAGTGCAATTATAGGGTTATATATAGTGTGTGCGTAAATAGAGAGTGAAATTATTTAGTTTTCGCTACGTTCATAAGTGTTAGCAAGAAAATGTTTAAGTGATTCGAATCCTTGTTTCGATCACTAGATTTCTCTACATATTCAAGCGATTGTTGTATAAGTGTACTTGCAAATCACTTATCAATAAAATTTTTCATTCTTCAACATTCGTTTGTTCAATATTCACAAAGAATAGCATCCTAGCGGAAGTTCCGCACAGGCTGAGATCGAATTCAAAGTAGATGCAAGAATTGCGGGAATTGATGACTCCCATTAAAGAGTGGATATGATTTGAACAACTTTAGCTTTCACTTGCATACCTTACAACTTGGCTTTGCTTTCTACTTACACTTTCTATTTCGAAGTTTATGATATGTCTATGTGTCATAATGCATATTTCATGTTAAGTCTTTAATATTAATCGAGTTATATGCTTTGGAGTTAACTTTAAGAGTAGTTTCAGGGTTAACGAGATTGTGTATAATCACTGGATCTGTGATTTTAACGCTGTTTAGTGAGCCAACATTTTTGGAATGGTAACTTGCTAAATGTGGTTATGTGAGAGTGACCCGTACTGAGCATAGTAATATTGTTGTCCAGGTTTATATAATTGTCATAATTCGTTGGTGCTAGATTTAGAAAAGTCATTTCGTGTGTTGCTCTACGGTGAATCATTGAACATCTGAGTGTCGAGAACTGATTATGTTAGATTAGTTTAGTGAACGTAATAACTTTGTTGAACTTGCATGTTTTCTTTGCTATACTTATTTCGTAGGAAAATCTATATATTAGAATCTCTAATCTTCCACACATATATCTATCCATTCTTCATTCTAATCCTCCTATCCAAAACTTCAAATTATTTTATTTTCTTTATTTGTTTTCCTTGTTGATCTTTAGAGCTAGCCCTTCCCTGTGGGATCGATATCTTTTAAAACTACATTGCAACTGTATACTTGCTATTATCATCATTTTTCTATCTTGATAAGTGGTATTGACAACACCTATACTTTATGTGAACAAGTTTTCAGCACCATTAATATATAGCCAAAATCTTTGCGAAAAAGTTATTAAACTTATCCATAGAAAAGTGGTGAACACCTCACATGACTTTAATTCCTGGAAAGAGCTAATCTAGGTGGCGACTCTACACTAAGAGACGGTGGATTCGGGTTTGACCGATCTAAAAATGTTTTTGTTTTCTCTTTCAAACCTTCCGAGGTCCCCGACCTAGTACGTATTCATTTTCAACTTAAACACCCCGATGGACCTCACCTCTCATTTCATCCGCTCTCAGCCCATCATTCCGTGTCATCCGCTCCCAACAAGATTAAGCATTATTTGGTAAGTTCGATGGTCCTTCACCCATCAGTACCTGGAAAACCATTACTTTTATACTTGGCAATCGAGGAAATTTCTATTGGAGCAATGATGGTTCAAGAGCACAAGGATAAGCAGGAGCATGCCATTTATTATCTAAGCAAGAAGCTATTGGAATATGAGTGTCGATATTCTTTGGTTGAGTAAATTTATGCCGTGATGGTTTGGATAATGAAGAAGCTACGCCTTTACTTCCAATCCTACAAAATCTAGGCAGTCGCGAAGATCGACCTGATGAAATATCTTTGTCAATCCTCCACTCTAGCTAGAAAACTCTCATGGTGGTTGCTTCTGTTATCAGAATTCGACATTGAGTATTTGACCAAGAAGGTGATTAAGGGGTGAGGAGTCACAAAATTTCTTGCAAATCAACCCTTAGAATCTGACTACGTTAAAAATTTAGAATTCTTAGATGAGCAATTGGTAATCGTAGGAGAAGATTGGTCAAAATGGAGAATGTTCTTCGACAGATTAATGAATCGAAATGGGGTAGGCCTGTGAGTCATTTTGATAACCCCGCAGAACGATGTTATACCACTTTCAAAGCGCTTGGAATTTCCAATGATGAACAACTGAGCTAAATATGAAGCATGCATGTTGGGTTAGAAGCACTACAAAAGGTAAAAGCTAAAGAGGTGTCGGTGATAGAGGACTCTGCCTTGGTTATTAGACAAGTATCTGGAGAATGGAAAATTTGAGAAGAATCAATTTGTCCCTGTGTAGAGGCTATTTGGAATGCTTCTTGAAAGTTTGCAAAATGTGTTTTCAGACATGTACCAAGGGATGAAAACCAGATGGTACATGCTCTCGCTACCCTGGCATCAATTTGGAAAAGCCCTTAAAGTCAACTGATAAAACCAATTATACTTCAGTCAACAAAAGAACTTTACTACTATCACCTTGTGAAGACCGAGGATGAAGGGGTAACTGGGTGTTGGTTTTTCGACATTGAGAAATTCTTAAGCATAAGATAATATCCAGAAGGAGTGACAGATTCGGTACAAACCTCCTTAAGATGGTTGACAGTATAATAAAATTGGTCAATGGAGACTTGTTTAAATGCACCTTCGAAGGATTACTATTGAGGTGTCTCACTGAAAAAGAAGCCTTGGTGGTCATCCGACATATGCATGCAGGAGATTGTGGACCTCATATGAATGGTTTAGCCTTAGCAAAGAAAATCCAATTACATGGATATTTTTGGACTACGATGGTCTCATATTGTGTGGCTGAAGTGAAAAAATACCATGAATGCTAGATCTACGTGGATATTAGTCATCTTCCCCCATCCAAGCTTCATAGCTTGTCTACTCCTTGGCCAATCTCAACATGGGTCATAGACATTATCGGTGAAATTTGACCTACTTCTACTAATGGACACCAGTTTATTGTGGTAGCGGTCAACTGCTTTTCAAAACTGGTAACGGTCAAATCTTTCAGCAATATTAGCACTAAGAAGATTGTTAAATTCATAGAAACGCATATCTTCACTCTCTACGGCATCCCGTATCACATTGTATCTAATAATGGGGTCCAATTTCAAGGTGTCATCGCAGACCTGGTAGAGAAGTATGGAATTGAGCACCATCGTTCATCACCATACAGACCGCAAACCAATGAGGCAGTGGAAGCAGCCAACAAATCAATTAAGAAAATTTTGAGCAAAATGGTAGTCAACTATACAAATTGGGTCGATAAACTATCGTTCACAATTTAGGGGTACAGAACTAGTGTCAAAACTCCTACCGATCAGACTCCATTCTCCCTAGTATACGGTATAGAAGCAGTCTTACCAGTTGAAAATGAAGTGAGATCTCTTCGAGTAGCCTTGGAAGCAAAGCTAAAAGAATCAAACTGGGCAAGGGCCAGATTTGAGCAATTGAACATGATAGATGAGCAATGTTTGAAGGCATTAGACCACCTGTAGATGCATCAACAAGGCATGGCTAGAGCATACAACAATCGAGTTAAGTCTAGGGGCCAACCTTTGAAGGCGGGAGATTTGGTCTTAAAGCAAATGAGGCCCTCGAATGTGGATGTCCTGGGGAAGTTTCGCCTGAATTGGGAAGGTCTTTACATCATGAAGAAAATCTTGAGCAAAGGAGCCGTCAAGATCATGGACATGGACGGGAACGAATTTGTCAACCCAATCAACCAAGACAGGCTCAAGCGCTACCACGTCTAGGATTAAAAGTAATAAACGATAAAAGCAGTACAAAAAAATATATGTCAAGTTAGTCTGTCAGCTAGCACATGACTAATTTGTCAACCATTATGACCCTTCTTTCTAAAAAAATAAAAGTTCACTAAGTTGAAAACACATAAAGGGTGACTCAGGAAAAAATTAGAACTATGAGAGGTGTGAGCGGACAACGTTCAACCCGAACGATCATTGCAAGGCACCAACCTTGTGAGATGGGGCGTGGGGGTTTTTTGATTGAAAAAAAGTGTGGTTTTTAGTTTAAAGGAAGAAACTTGTTTGTGTGACAAGTTTAAAAGACTCGAGATCAGAACCTCTAGCCTATGGTACTCAGAGTACCCACCAGGATCAGGTCTTCTAGGAAAATTTGGTACAGCTTAGACTTGTTAAGCCTAAGTGATACCATAGTTTAGATGTTCAGGTCTGGGATGAGTTACTTCATCGTTATTTGAGTTAACATTGTTCCCATTTGGAAATCGTCTTTATAATGCTTCAATTTAATCTAGATGTTTTCGGCTTATGTTTTTAGTTATTTAGCGGGCATGCAGAAAGCGGTAATACATAAAGCAGGAGAAAATAAACACGAAGGAAAGTAAATGCACCTAATCTATGTGATTAATTACATCTTGGGATGGGGGATTTACAAATCACCTAATTACATCGATATCTAACAAATGTTACATTTAATAAATGCAATACCCGAAGGAAATTAAGCCCTAACATACATCTATACTAAACCACCTGCATCCGCAAAGGTTAACACACAACACATATATGTACCAAGTGTGCCATATATGCTAGATTTGGATTTTGGTAAGAGCTGTGTGTCAAGGTAAAAACAATGGAAATTTTCAAGTTCTTGTTTTATAAAAAAAATGGTTCATTTTTACTTTCAACTATGTTAGGTTGGTTACCCAGGAAATTGGGTTCCCTTCATGTGGGTGACCTAAAACAATATTAGAAATGTAAATTTAGGCCGAACATGCATAACATAGCCATTATTTGGGTTAACAACGGTAACGATGTCATGCATATCGTTACCGATCTCCCTATGAAGGGCGATATCGATATAGATGGCCTGAAGCACTTCTGTTACTAATCCAAACCTTAATCCACATATGTGGGTGACAACTTTAATGACATCGACAATCCAGACCTGCAAAAAAACACACAGAAACAGCATAAACGGCAAAACAAAAATCCAAAACTTTAAACGATCATAACTTTTGCTATACTTAACTGATTTGGATGATATTTGTCATTATGGAAAGATCAAGATGTGTAAAATATGTTTATGCAAAAAAAATAATCAAAAAGATTTGAAATCATACTGAAATTCTTGTAAAATAGTTTAGTGTGTGAAAATGAAACTTTAAAAAGGCAAGCATATAAATGTAAGCATAAACTCTAAGAACTCAGAGACTTACCCCATAGTTATGAATCCACTTTATTTAAGGTCCATGAAGTCCTCCAGGAACCTCTTCTTGTTTCTTTTTGGTGGATTTGGTTGTTGGTTAATGATTTACCGAAAATCTTTGGAAGGGATCTATTCCTTGCCAAAGTAGATATTTCAGAATGTGTAGTAACCTTCAACTGAGTGATAGTGATTTAGTAGACTCCACATTCAAGTCTAAACCTTAAGCATTGGTTAAGTGATCTCTAAACCTCAAGTTTGCTTAAATGATCTCTAAACCTCAAGTTTTGCTTAAAAGATGAACTAAACCCCAAATTTGCTTAAGAGATGAACAAGTGGACCCTTGTGACCCAAGTTCATTCCCTTTTCATGAACTTAAACTAACTAACTCGAAACTTTAAGTAACTATGTGCTTGTAGTACCAACTTAGTTCAAAAAGTCTCAAAAACTCCAGAACACTCAAACTATAAACTTGCCCTTTGAAATCAACTTTGTTTGTTATCTATGCATGAAATGTGATCCCCCTTTGCTACTGAAACTCAGTTCTCACTTTATGGGAGCTCCCCTCAATCCAAAGTCAACTTAGGATAGCTTTAGCCCATGCTTTAGCTTTTGCTTTTCTACTTTTCACAAATCCCATGTAAAGATTTGATGTAAAAAGTCTTAGGTAAGGTGTGGAGAGTGGTTTTGCAGTGATCATGTTCGAGCATGTGGGCAAAAGTCTCCTTTTTGGCTGAAAATTGTAGAAAGTACAATTTTAGTTCTGTTGGAAAGTCGGTGTCTGTAATGACATTGCCAATATCGTTAATGATATCAACCATGTCATTAATGACATAGCCATGTTGTTAACAACATGGTTTCTTTGCCTTGGGCTTTTTGTGTTGAAATTGCCTAAAAGGTGAAGGCTCAAAGAAATAAAGCAAGCTTACTCTAGATGAATTCAAGACTTTTAACAAGTGAAAAACTAGTAAGGGAAAAATAATTTACATCTTTATCATCGAACTCGTGAGTGGGAAGTGAAATCCCGTGCTCACAAAAGGAATATAGAGTTGACCAATTAGAAAACATGTCTGAGGATAGTCGATGACAAGAGTCAAAACATAGGAAATATTTTGTACCCCTATTAAAATCATCAATGAAATGTCATTTTTTTTGCAAGATTTATTTTATGAACTCATGCGTAGAAAATATCATGAGTACACTCAATATAATTCTAATTAAAAAGTTTTTATAAGTTTCATCCAGTCAAAGACAAGTCAAAAACATAAGCTAGAAAAATAAAAAGTCAAAGTTTAGGACAAATAGATCAAATGTTATAAACGATCTATGGGTGCCAATCATTCCACCTGGCCTGCTTCCCCGAAGTGCCAAGGAGGGGACCCAAGCCATCCTCATCTCTCTCCAACTCGTACGATAGTGAATGATGCAGATCGACACTTGGAAGTCTCCTGATCTCTCCCAGCCACTCATGAAAGTAATCATAAGTCTCAGTCATCTTTAGGACATTGTAATCTAAGACAACAATGCCAGGTTCATCCATAACCCTCGTAACTCATCAGGTATACTAGGTCCAAACTCATGAGAGCAAGTTGAACACAACATCCTAGGGACTTGTTGATGCCGCCCGTACTGCCTACATAAGCGAGAGGGAAATTAGGAAGTAACATCAAACAAGCCCATCAAGTGTAAACCATGGTCATGCATGCGAGAGGATATAAAAGGAATCTCCCACCAAGGACTAAGCTAGCGAATCTCAGAAGCCCGGTAAGGACGCAGAATCTTGACCCAAGCTTCCTCACTTACCGTACGATGGTCTCTACTAATGAACCCCCTAGGGTTGTAATGTAAAGGAAGATATCACACTTTACCCAAGTGAAGGTCAGCAATCAAGCGAAGCTTCTCCAGAAGCCATACCTACAAATATTTCATTCAAATAAGAGAATGGAATTTACAAAGAGAGAGGTTGAGTAGATATACCTCAAGTAAAGCAAAGTGGTCACCCACTAAGTCCGGGCTAGAGCTAAAGATGTAGGGGAGAGACTAGTAGAAAGTGGGTCGATGATAGATAGTAGAAAAAAAGGAGCGACTGGTCCAACACCACAAATGAACTCCAACATGAGAAAAAGAACCACCATGAAAGGCCAAGCAAGATGTGAGCTAGGCGTAGTCTCACACCATGGGAGAACAGCATCAACTCAAAAACCTCCAACGTTGGGAGGGCAGATAAAAAGCGCTCAATGGAATCTAAGATCCATAGTCCTCTCAACTTATCCTCAACCCCAAATTGGAATGCTAGAAATGCGAAAGAAAGCCTCACCGGGAACAATGGAGATGAACTCCCAGGATTGCAAAGCCCCAACATGGCATACTGATAAGTGTATAATTACACTTATTATCATTATAATTTTACACACTAAACACTATAGTTTAATTCATTTTTATACTTCATATAAAAGAATTGACGTGGTATGTAGTTGTTTTTTATGTAAATGCAGATACTAGGTAAATCTTGGGTGTAAAATGATCTAAAGTAGAATTCTATGAAAAGAGAGTGAAAAAGATGAAAAAAGATGCATAAAACTTAAAGATTTGGCTTAGGATCGAAGCTATCAAAGATCGGTGAAGTTGCAAGGAGAATTCTGAAGAAAAATCAATTCACGATCGCGATAACCGTTCGCGGTCGTGACTTGTTCTTCTTCAGAACAGAAGCCTGCCAATCAAAGATTCACTATTGTGACATGTATATCGCGATCGCAACTTGGACAGTTTTCTAGTTTTATCTTCTTAACTACCAACCGCTAGATAAGCATGATCAACCGCCATCAATTACCAACGAAAAGACACTTATCAGAAGTCAACAAATCATGAAAAGGTGCCTTTCCTTTATGGATTAAATCAAAGCTTCTCAACCAATCACAATGAAGAGATGCAATCTTTCACCAATGGATACAACCCTTCATTTGGATAGACACAACCCTTCAAACTCTATAAATAGTGCTCCAAACCTTACAAATTTCATGCACCACCAGAGAGGAGAGCATTAGAGTGCAATTATAGGGTTACATATAGTGTGTGTGTGTGTGTGTATGTGTATAGATAGAGAGTTCGCTACGTTCATAAGAGTTAGAGAGAAAATGTTTAAGTGATTCGAATCTTTGTTTCGATCACTAGATTTCTCTATATTCTCGAGCGATTATTGTAAAAGTGTACTTGCAAATCACTTATCAATAAAAGTTCTCATTCTTTAATATTCGCTTGTTTGATATTCGCAAAGAATAGCATCCTAGCGGAGGTTCTGTACAGACCGAGACCGAATTCAAAGTAGACGTAGGAATTGCGGGAATTGACGACTCCCATTAAAGAGTGGATACGGTTTGATCAACTTTAGCTTTCACTTGCATACCTTACAACTTTGCTTAGCTTTCTACTTATACTTTCTATTTCGAAGTTTATGATATGTCTATCTATCATAATGTGTATTTCATGTTAAGTCTTTTATATTAATCAAGTTATATGTGTTGGAGTTAATTTTAATAGTAGTTTCGGGGTTAACAATATCGTGTATAATCACTGGATCTGTGATATAA
>CATIWQ010466274.1:0-29346 GCA_949673415.1 Euphorbia schlechtendalii | reverse complement strand
AGAGTCCACAGATCAGTCAGTGATCAGTCACAATTCAACTTCATCATTCTGATCTTGACCTCGATGATTTCGATGATTGATAATTATGTTTTAGATTGATAGGAATTAGTTTTATTAGTAAACTTTGAATTAATAAGAATTAGTTTTATTAGTGAACTTTGAATTGATAGGAACTAGTTTTATCATTATTAACTGTGAATTTTCTTTCAAGTTAAGTGAAAAAAATTTTAATTTAATTTTTTTTAGTTCATACGCCTAGTTTACGCTTTTTGTGCGCCTTCGCCTTCGCCTCGCGCCTAGGCAACAGGGCCCCCTGTCGCCTTAGGTGCGCTTAGCGCCGTGACTACTATGTAATACATACATAAGAACCGTCTCCAGTCATCCTTGTTGATAGATACATCTTATGATCTCCCAAGTCTACAACAGATGGATACCGCCAGAAAAATATTACTAAAACTGAGACCACAACAGGCTGGGGAAGAAAGGTTTGTCTTTATACATGATAAAAGTTTAAAATATACATCCATGAGATGAATTTCCAATTTCTTTGAATATAGAGAACAAGAGATGATAAATGTTATAAAGACATTTGACTCCCAATTAATTGATCTTTACAAGCAAACTGTGGTCAGCAACCAATACCTCAGTCCTCAAAGTTTACAGACACTCGTAACAGATAAATTAAAAGAAACACTCAGATAAACATGGGCAAAAGAAAGAAAAACATATTGCATATATAAAAAATAAACAAAATGCTGTTGCATGGTTGATAGCTTACAGCATATTGTGCAAGAATTCTCCTTTTGGAAGATTGAATTTCTTTACATTTTCAGCAGATGCAGACGCAAAGCAATGCCTGACCAACATCAAAGAACAATGATTAAAATTATGGCAAAACCACCAAACAGTTTAAAAAGATACAATGGCAAATTAATGAATGAGATACAAAAACTTACTCGGATGGATGCAGTGCCAAGGCTCGAACAGATTTCTTATGGTGTGTGAGAGTTAACATAGTCTTACCTGCAAGGCAAGGAGAAGTGTTGTTCTAAGAGAGCACAAAAACAAAATTTTTAAATAAGAGAAAATGAAAAATCATATAAAAGTGAATTACCATATCTAAGATCCCAGAATTTAATGGTTGAATCATGGGAACCAGTGACAACTTGTGGATCCTAAAAACAGTAGCAAGCATATTAGTTTAACAGTGCTGTACTATACAAGTATATAAGATAACACAGGTACAGGAATCAACACACGGAATTTAATTGTTTGACCTCGGCATACGTAGCAAGTGCCACATAACAATTGCATTAAAACTAAATATTAATAATATGATGCTTGCTTTCGCTGAATCCAGAATAGAAAAAAAAAGGTTACAATACCGTTGGCCGAGTAAAAACTGAGCATACAGTGTTGTCATGCCCAGATAGTGCAAACACTTGAACTTTGGTACGAACATCCCAGACCTGAAAATTTTCGGCATATTATCTTTCTACCCCATATGCCATCAAAGTTTAGACAAAAAAATTGAACAAAACTCATGAGGTGAAATCCACAATTGCGTAAAAGGTTCATACCCGACAAACAGAATCACGCCCACCAGTTAGCAAAAGGTCAATGGTAGGATGAACAGCCAGGCAGTAAACACCACTTAGATGACCATGATACGACCGGACAACCTATGCAAAACAAGTACACTTTTAACAGTCAGCCACAAATAGGCATGGTTTCTATAAATGGTTTGTCATCAAATTTTAATAGTAAAACTTCTCACCTTATTCTGTTCAAGATCCCAACATTTCACCTGCTTATCATCACCCGCAGAAAACATGTATGTATGCCTTTGACTAATAGCAAGGCCTGCAAAGAAAATTATATGTTTCCATATTTAGATTTGAGAACATGATAAATCAGTAGAAAACAACTGAATCAACAATGATCCCAACTAACCTCGGACTTGCTCAATGTGTCCAGTCAGTGTGAGCTTTAACCTCCCACTTGCTACATCCCAAATCTGGTCAACCACAAATCAGGAAGATAATTCAAATATTTGAACCTATAAATCAGGTGTATCCAATACTCTTTTCAGTTATACAATGCAAAGATGCTTGAGGGTGTAGGATAGAAACTGAATTGAGTAATTCCAAATTGTATAATTCAATGGAAACCCCAACATGCAATATGATATCCAAGCAACATTTCATTTTCTTAAGCGGAAAGAAACTGGTGTGTAATTCGTTACATTAAAATAAGGTTCAAAACATTAGAAATGTTAGTACATGTTGGATCTCCTGGAAGTTGTAAACTCCAAAGTACTTTCCAAATAACTTAAAATTTTGTTAAAAGTAATTTCCATTCTCATACAAACCTGTACAGATAGAATAACCAGTGCCAGATGGTACAGATTACATAATGACTAAATTGGATTCTAATCATATATAGGGCAGGGAAGCAAACATATTACAAAAACCATGTTCATACAAAACCCCTCCAACAGTGTATAATACATAAAATTGAATATTTAATACCTTGATTGTTCGATCAGCAGAACCAGTACAGAACCATGTATTACTTGGATCAAATGCAACAGATCTCACCCATCCCAAATGGCCACTAATGACCTACGTAGTTATTTGAAAAATGTCAAAAATGAAATAAAGAACATGTACTTGTACAGAATTACCACATCAAAACCAGAATAGACCTCATATGCCGACAATATACCCAATGTAAACTAACGCAACATTGCAACCTACACATTTAACAACTTAGGAAATGCTAGAAACAGTTCTAGCATCATTTTCCACGACATTCACCCTCACATTTGATAATTTTATTCTCTTTCTTCCTTGAAGTAAATTTGCTTAATGAGAGAGAGTCTGTCACGCAGAGAGTGGAGCTAGAAAGAAACTATCGTAGCATTTCGCTTACAACTATATGTCTATATCAAATAATGCAATAATATGGATTTAAGAGAAATTCTCCTATACTACCAATAAAAGTTTATTAGATCAAAACAGAATGAAAAAAATTTAATCATCGACAGTGAGCAGGTTTGATTAACAAAATGAAAGATCAGTGAAAGTTTCTACACTTATAAGATGTAATGTAATTACTAATTGTAATTTACAGGTAATCTTCAATGCAATGGAAAGTCGAAAACCTGAGTCTGCCATCAGGCTTCCCAGTAACAATCTAGAAATCTTTACCCTGTAATTCTTCCATGGAGGATGCCAAACAGGACGGGGCCATTTGCTTGGAATTCTTTCAATTAGAGCAGATGTCGAGAAGTTCCTACAAGATGGAGAAAATATAGATTAGAGCTGACACAACCTACTATTTGAAAACATCAGACCCAGAAAAAGAAATTTTATCTTAAACACTTGACTTGCTTGAGTACGTTAATTATACTCCTCGGGGTACTCTATTTGATCTTTTTTTATAGTGGCTAGAACACAGAAAATTAATGATTTATCCCCAAAGGATTCGAACCTTCAGTCCAAATTTGACACACCTGATGACTGATTTAATAACGAAGAATTGCTGAATTTTCTTTAAATCCATAGTTGTTTTCAGCAAGAAAGAAAACCTATGATTTAGTGTTCACTATAAATGAGTCAAAGTTCTTCAGTTTTAAGCCGTAATAACATAACCAGTCCAGTATCCAGAGATATAGAGCATAAAACATGGTGTAATAAGTACATATGATTCACAGATTATTAGGTACAATAAGTGAAGTTTGGAGGAAAAAAAAGAAACCTTTCAGATGAACCGGAACCTGGAATGAGAGCATTGCTTTTCCCACGAGGACCACCATCATTTCTGATAAAATCATAGAAACACATAGCAACATCACAAAGCTTTCTTCAGAAAACATAATAAGGAGTTAAAGACAGAGTCAAAGATAGTTGTTTGATATAGGAAATTGCCAAAATCATAAAGTCAAGATCAATGAGAGGGATAAAAAGAGAGAGAGGGAGAGAGAACATAGTTGCCTATGGCAAAGGTTGGGGGTACTCACATTCCCTTTGGTTGCAGAGACGGACCAACTACCAATGCATTATGAACCCCACTCTTCTGTGGCTCCTTAGAATCCTCCGGGCCTAAACAAAAGCAGACGGGATAGACTCAGAAGCGAAAAAATAACCGCATCCTATATATGCGAGTATTCATCAACAGTTGAAGGGAAACTCCAAGAAACTCTGAATCATATGACAACTACCTGGAAGAGCTAGGACATTGGAAGGGGCTGAAGGTTGTTGCCCACTCGCAGCAGAATTAACTGATCTTGGAAGGTCACCTAAGCTTTTAATTCCTTTATATTCGATATTTATCTGCATAATATATCAAGCAGCTTTTCATAACTCATGCCATATGCAAACCGCTAACAGCCAGCGAGAGCTAGCAAACAATATGAAATCAACCTAAAATCAAGACTAGTGACAGACAATATTGACGGAAAAAATTCCAATAATCGACAAGATTTGGTCAGTTAACTTAAGAAAAAGAATTTGATAAACGATATAACCATACCTAGAACCAAGAAACTGAACGAAAGTTCACTAACCTTATGGCTCAAACGTATTCTTTTACTGCAGAAATATATGAAACCCCAAATTAGCTTCAGATGACAGAATGAAATTAAATTGCGAAAACAAATTAGGGCATAGTGGTAACCTCTCTGCATCAGGCGGGGCTAGCTGACCATGAATTGGAGAGAAGAGATCAAGAGCTCGCTTGAGTGATTTCAAGCTGAGTTTCTTCAAGGACTGTGGTTCTATAGGCTCCAACTCCATCGTCGGCATCTTCTTCTCCTATCGTCACAGGGTTTTAGAGAGGAAGACGAATATGATTAGAAAGGGAACCCGGATCCGATTTTAGCTTATATGTTATTATGGGTAATACCGTAATTGTCGACCCACTGCCTTTTTTTTGTTTGATAAATAATTATAACATCATTGTATTTTGATTAAATACACTAGTACCTTCTTGTGTTTTGAAAAAATACTTATATCTTTTCATATTTTTTCATTGTCATACTTATCACTTTTTATATTGAATTTCATAACATAATATATGTTTATGAATAAAAATTAGTCTCATATATTATATCTTAGATTGTTAGGATTAAAATTACTCGAAAAGGTTTTTCATTGTTATATTATCACGTGTCATCATACATTGAAAGTTATAGAAATGTCTTATAAATTACAAAAAAATACTTTCGATAATTATAGGTCTTGTAATACTAACAAAATAAAAGTAAATATACTAACAATTATTTATTATGTTAACAACTTTGATTAAAAAAATACAAAATTTAAAGTATAAGGAGATTATAGTATGATAATATCAAAACACGGGGAAGGTTTAAGTAATTTTTCAAAACACAAAAAGATACTAATGTATTTGATTAAACCTCGGTTATAATTATTTAACTTTTTCTTTTTCTAATTTTCTTTTTATAACCCCATAGTTCTGTACGAGTTCCTGTAACTATTATAAAAAAACTGTGGACTGTAACTTTAAATTATGTTCGTATTTAGATTAGTTTCATATTTTCAATTTCGCGGATGCGTCCAAAGATTGGATGGTTGATAAATCAATATTACTAAAAATTTTCTTATTTTATATATAAAATTTCATCAAATTATATATTTAGCTTTAGTATTAACGGTTGAAAATTGAGCGATGCTCTATATCTTTTAAGGCGGTGCAGGTGACCATCTACTTTATGCTATCTAAATATACATTAAATTTATAATTAATTTAACTGAACTATGTGAATTAATTAGTTTTATTTGTCCAAATTGTTTTGAGATGCATTCTTGAACTTCAAACGACAATAGTTACATTTGATCTCTTTGTTTTTGAATTATCATATTAGAATTTTATAAGGTATATATATATAGATTGATAAATATGAAAAAGAGAGTGGCAAAAATCATTTACATAAATTAAAAGAAAATTTTTATTTTATGAAGAATAATCAGTGAACTAATCCCTGAGTTCTCATATAATAAAACATTTATGAAATTAATATTTTTTATACCGTTAATTTTATTATCTTAACACAGAGATAATTATTTTATTGATAATTAAAATTTATTAAATTATAGATATATTTATAATTTATATATGATATTAATTAACAAATTGTTTTTGACTTAATAAAATTCATTATGAGGAATGTAGATCCCAACAATAAAATTGGTAACTCTGAAGGGATTCAAGAATAAAGAAGCAATCTCTAACCTACACTACAATAAACGTATAGTAAATTCCGAATTATCTTAATTAAAATTAAGATTCAATAAATTCAACCAAGTATGAAGTGTTCTTTGAAAATAGATTTTTCTTGCTGTATAACCTAACAAATTTACTTGCTTCATGATCAATAATTAAAAAAACATATTTTTTAGTGTAAATATTCAAAGTTTCATTTTTCTGTAGTAATGGAATATAATATCAAGCCAATGAAGTCATACTCATGCATGTCTCCTTCACTCATTAATAATTTTTAAAATATTAGGTTTTGTTCCTACGTAATACAAAGCATCTTTTCAGTTTTCATATCTCACACAATTGACAAATTTTACTTACTCATTAACTACTCTGCTTTAAAAACCAGGATTTTGGTTTGATCCAATAATAGATTTGTCTTTTCTTAATTACACATTGAATCAGTGTCTTCAACCCAAGCCAATGTCAAGTATACCAACAAGAAAATCCCATGTTTTCTGCAAACTCGTTGACTTTCATCCTCTTTCTGTTAATTGAGCTCTTCTCCAATGGAGTTTCACTTTCTGCAATCAACAAGGAATATTCATTCGAATATTCCGATGAATCAACACAACATATGAACTCTTTTGTGAGGTCTGCTTTAAGGGGGAGACACAGAGTGTTATCATGTGGAAAAGATCCAAAGATATGCTCCAACCAATGGGGAGGAAGCACATGTTGTTTTGAGAGATATTGCAGAGACACCTCAAGAGATGCAGACAACTGTGGGGCATGTGGAGTCACATGTGGTTTTGGATATTTGTGTTGTGATGGAAAGTGTGTGGACATTAGGAATGATGCAACTCATTGTGGCTCTTGTTTTCAACTATGCCCTCAAGGTAAGTGTTCTTTTGCTATGTGTGATTACGGTGGATAGTTGTTCGCGAGTGTTCGTGATGGATTTGGACTGTTTTCTGTATGTTTTCTTAAGAAAAACGGGAATGTATGCCTTCTGGAAAGCAAGAATTCTTTTGCTCTGTGTGATTACGGTGGATAGTTGTTCGCGAGTGTTCGTGATGGATCTGGACTGTTTTCTGTATGTTTTCTTAAAAAAAACGGGATTGTATGCCTTCTGGAAAGCAAGCGGTAACTACAGATCCCTTTCACGTAACGGTTTTAATTAGGGAGGTGTTATATGTCCATGTATATGTATTGGAGTTTTGTTGAATTTTACTATCTACTCAAGAGTAATTTAATTTTTTTAACTTTTAGGTATATATAACTAAATGATTAAGAAAATAATGGTCAATTCATCGGGTAAGTGAAATTAAATCTACTTTGTAGAATACTTTAGGAAAATTTGAAAAGCAATGTATCATTTTTTAAAAAAATTAATTGTCTGTATACCTTTTGACATGTGTCTAAGTAAGATTCAAATTAAAACACTTTCAAGGCCTACATGCACACAAAATGTGTATTAAAAATCATTTTTTCACATCGAATGATTTGGTCCTTTATATAAAACATTTAGTGTGTAAGCCTATCAGTTGTTTTTCATATGTAATTCTAAAAGGCAAATTTAATAATCTTAAAATCTAAACAGATTTAAACATCTTTTGATCATATAGCCTAAACCATCGCTAAGAACATGCCCTGAATATCATGACTCGTTCCTAAATGCGAGGCAAATGTGTTAGAATTTTCCCCACCAACAACCAGCATTTTGTTTGAAGTTTCTCATTTTTCACTTTTTCTTGCCACAAATGCTTTCTACTTTACCATTTCTTTTCTTTTTTAGTCGCTGTCAATTACAATGAAAGACAACTAAAACGCATCAATTGGTTGTGCTAAATTTGTGGACATTACATTGCATATTATTAAACATTACATAATACTATCACGGGGCAAACTAACAGAAATTACTTCTTCCAGATTTTTTTCACTTATCTCTTACACATTTCGCATTTATTAAAAAATCATTGATTTAAAATATGAGAATATTAGTTTACCTTTACATATAATTCAAGTTAATATAACTTTTCTCTTGAAAATAACAAATGAATAAATGAAAGTATATTTGGAAGACTGATGAAAGAGTTACGTACAATTTTGAGAACCACAAGTATAATTAAGTACTCAATTTTTTACTAGGATGACAAGTAAAAAATGAAGGGTTACTCAACTGTGAGGCAAAATATTTGTTTACAGTTATTTCTTGAAAGTGACCTCAATGATGGTGAATGTGTGAAGGTGACTTTATATGATAGCATGTAAATGGAAAGGTTGGAAACATCCTTGTGATTTGTGAATACTCATGCTTTTTCTACGACACCAATCTTTTCACAATGGAATTCAGGTGTCGTATTATATTATATTTTAATAATTTTTAAAATTCTTTTCTGTTTTCTCAATTTTTATCTAATTAAAAATGATATTTGACCGTTTCTTAACGAGGAACAAGAGATAGGGTACAAAGGATTTCTCTCTACCTAATTAAGCTTCCTCGTATGCACACGTTTTTCAGTTTGGCCTTCCATCGCTGTAAGCATTTACACAAATTTGAAGTCAATCTAGTGAAATTTGAATTTTATTGGATTTGAATTCAGATTAGGAGGAGTTTGACATATAAAATGTGTGCTTGAACCATTTTATAAATCAAGATGAATTGAGAGATTACAAGAAATATTAAATTTGAGTCAATTTTTCAACATTTATCGTAAAAAATTATTAATGCATTAATCGTTATTTAAACTTGCCATTTGAACATTTAAAATGATCTAGTTTTTTCCTCAGCATTCAAAAAGTGCATTATTTTATCTCTTTAAACCTACTTGTCAACTTATGATTAAGATACCAAAACTAGAAAAAATAAAAATTTTAAAAAATTAAGTCAACCAGAAATTAACATGTGACATGTAAGAGTAAAATAATGCACTTTTTCAAAGAAACTACAATATTCCTTAGAAATTTTAGGGATCAACAAATTTTTTAAAACAAATTCAAATAACTAGGACAAAACATTGATTTTTACAACAATTTTCATATTCTTAACATTAAAACTATCAAATAGTCTTTCTTAGGTGCGGTGCCCTAATTAAGTTTAAAGCTAATAAAGACATACTCCTAATGATGGATTTTAAAATACTAACGGTGGATTAGGAAATTATCGATTTTTAGAAACTCAGAGAAAAATCTGGACCTTGAATTTTATCTCCTCCAAAACTTATCTGTTAATAAGAAATTGGAAACTCGAACTCCTATAATCCAAAGAATCTTACATTCGCTCTTCTATTATTGTATCAATATTCAATAATAAACTGAAAAAGTAATTTGGATTTATTCAGTACAAAACCTTAATTCCCATATTGTAAAGAGGAATTTCATTCTTTTCAGAAAGTTTAAAGTTGGAGGCGGAGCCTCCATAGTAATAATATAAAAACTAATAAACTTCACCTACAGTAGAATTTTATATAAACTATTTATTTTTTTTTATATAAACAAGTTAGAAGAATTTTGATATTAGGATAAATATAAATTATGAACTAAATATGCGAATATTACTATAATGGGTTATTTAATAATTGAGCATTTAAATAACAGTTAAACTAGATCTAAAATATATGAAATGATTTGACACCCAAATACCGTTTTTTGTATAAATCTTCTATAAGAATTTATTCTATTAGTAGTAAATAGGTTGATTGAGCGTAATTTTTTAAAAATATGAATTTAAGCTTGATCAAGAACTAAGGTTAATTAATGAACTATATTTATTGAAACTTGCTGAATTTGAAATTTGTTTGTAGTTATTGGGCATGATATGATCTTACTCCAATTTATTGGAGCTTAAACTTATATTAGACATGAATTTGTTAGCCTCAATCCTTAGTGAACGAACTCAATATAATAGAGAAGGAGTTGTGCCGTATGTGAAGTTTTTCAATATGCTTTTTTTGAATATTTGCGAAAGGTATACATACAAAATATACAATACAGTACAATTAAGTCTTTTTCTGCACAAACGCGTCTTGGCACCTATTTTAAGACCATTTCACCTACCAAACACTCCTTTTCAAAAAAAATCAAATCCCAAAACCGAATTTCAAAACCATCAATCACACCGCTCCAAAATCACCACCATGATCGACGGCAGGTACCACCAGCACCACCACCATCAAGCTGCGGCAGGTGCGCCCCATGGAATCATACTCGCAGTCGTAGTATGCACAGTAGTTCTCGCCCCGTTCCTCCTCGGCGATCAAGGCGAAGCCATTACTGAATTCATCGCCGAGCTTTTAACTCCCGTCGGTCTCCTTCTTTTGCCTGTGATCCTCCTCTTAACCATTCAGTTTCTCTCCTCCGACCGCGGCTCCTTCATCTCCTCCATCTTCTCCACCGGCGAGCCCGACTCCATTCACCGCGTCAGCGGCTCTCCCGTAGGTGTTGCGCTTTTCCTCGCTCTTGTTTTGTTCTTGCTCTATAATCGCATGTCTATATTTGGCGGCGGCGATGATTCCGACGATTAGATCTGAATCTGACTCTGAGTTGTTGTTTTCTCGCTTTATTTCATTTTATAAAGAACTCTCTCTGTTCTTCTTCTTACTTATACCGTTGCTAATTTTTGTATACATTCAGTAGTTGAGCTGCAGACTGTGAATCTCATCTACCTCATTATTGTCTATAATATTTCAGTTACGAATACTCCGTCGGTACGGGTAGTATTTGCTTGCAGATTTTGGTTTTGCTGCAGATCCAGCCGACGGCTGCGGTGGCTCAGGGGAGCCTCCTCTGTATAGTGTGATTTGTATGGCTATGCAGTTGCACGTGAGCACGTGGCTTCCACTGTAGGAAGGTCAAAGCAGTTGGGTTGGAAAATACAGCCACTGCCCAATCCTGAATTTTCCTAATTAATTTTAGTATTAATACATGTTTAATTACCTGAATTTGTTTTAAAGAATATGTTGCTTCCTAAACTTTCAAAATGATCCCGTAGCTCCCTCAACTTTAAAAAAGTGACACCGTAACTTCCTCAATTTTAAAAAAGTGCACCACTTTGCTCCCTCAGTGTCACGTGCCAACTTCTAATTGGAGGAAAAAAAATCAGAAAAATTGTATTTTTGAAAAGTCAAACCAACCAGAAGATAACACGTGGTGTAGAGGGAGCAAAGTGATGTATTTTTTGAAAGTTGAATGAGCTACGAGGTCATTTTTTTAAAATTGAGGAAGCTGCGAGATCATTTTAAAAGTTAAAGGAGGCAACAGTTTTTTTTGGGACCGGTAGCTAAATATGTATTAAACCTTAATTTTATGAATTTTGGTTGGATTTGGATCAATTTTGAACTAAAATTTACTACTTATCTTTTATTTATTGTTTGTTATAATTATGTTTTTTCTAATAACTTCTTAAAAGCTTTTTTATAACCAAACAATTGGTACATATTTCAAATAAAAGAAGATGTGTGAGAACTTGTGTCTAAAACAAATTTTTTTCAGAAATTCATAATTTTTAAAAAATAAAGTGTTTTGGATTCCGAATCTCCTCTATGCAAATTTAATAAAAGATAAAACGAAAGTTACCAACTAAAGTAATTTCAGCTACTAATTCGTTTATCTTTTGTTAAAACTATTTTAGCACCAACTAATAGTAATATGTAATTCAATGTCTCAGCATGGTAGTTAAGACATGGACTATTATTTATAAAAATCTTAGATTCGAGTAATGTCCGGAGTCAGTGAAGATTTTTCTTATAATCAATCTAATTGCAATTGGTTAAAATATTTTTAAAAAAACAAACGGATAGTAATATGTGACTTTGCTCTATATTGTACATCCAAGTGCTTTTGTTACAAAGAGGGTGTTTCTCGATTCTCCTTTTCAATTTTTAATTTAAAAGTGTCTTTTAAGAAGATTTTAATTTATAAGTCAGACAATGAAGTGTTTTTGATAATTTTTTTTTAACTTAAAAGTTAAAAATAAGACAGAAGTTAAAAGTAAGTCAGACTTACTTCTTAAAAAAGTCACTTATAAAGTATAAATAATTTTTTTGATAAGTTTTGAGAAACACCTCCAAAATCTCGTGTAAAACTAACTTCACATCATGCGAAAATTGAAAACTAAATGGCATGATAAATGCTTACATGCATTTTTCATTTGCATCAAACAGTAGTTTTAAAGAATCCTTATATATTGTAGGCAATAGAAATTATTAATAATATTAAGAAATTATTTATAATACTGAGAGGACTTTTTGAATTGTTTTCTTATAATGACCTTTTTGAAAAGTACTACCTTATAAGTTACTATTAAGTTAGAAAAATAATAAAAAACACTTCATTATCTATTTTTTATGTTAAAATTTACTGATAAGCATCCTTCAAGCAATAAGTGAAAAACAGAACGTAATAAAAACACCCCTAAAATACTTAAAATAACTACAACACTTAATATTAAAATTCGAGTTAAACGATATTTCAATTAACATTTACTTTTGAAAATTTTAATTATGTATAATTCATTCTGGTAGTAGTTTGATAAATTTGCGAAAAAAACAGAGAAATAGTGAAAATATAAAAAAGGAAAGTGGATGGAAAGTAAGAGTGAGTGGTGGGAAGCAGTTGCTGACACGCAGAAGCCAAACTGCAACTCATTGCCTAACAGACGTCTGCACATGCATGATTCCTGTTTCTTTATTTTAAATCATCGTTCAGTTTAAAAATTGAATATCACTCTCAACTTTCAAAAGGATCAGTTATTCCTTTAACTTGGTAAAATTACACCTGTTTGTCCCTTCACTGTCACGTGTCAACTTCTAGTTGGAGAGAAAAAAGACATATTTGAAAAATCAAACCAACCAGATTCTGACACGTGACGTTGAGGGGGGCTAAGTAATTCATTTTTACCAAGTTGAAGGGGTATCTGATCCATTTGTAAGTTGAAGGTGACATCCGGCTATTGGAACCAAGTTGAAGGATTTAATGATGCATATGACCTTATTTTAATTTTATATTCATTATTAAAAATAAAATTTAATGTATTATTACCATTTAACTAATATAATTAGAAGTTGTTTTAAAACCATTTTTGGAAGCAAATTGGTAAATTTGGCTAGAATCTCTTTAATGACTAAAATGATTTATGGAAAATAGATATTTTCTGGTATATGAAAGTAAACAAAGGCATGTTTTCTTTTGACATATTTAAGCTTTCAGCTTATAAGTTAATTATTAACAATGTTTCTCACTGTAGCTTATAGCTTTTGAACATTTCTTTTAACAAAAATAAAAATAAAAACAAGGAAATTATTTTTAAAAGACGATTTATGAGTAACTAAAAATTAGTTCAAGCGCTTGAAAAAATAATAACAACTTTGTAAGTTGTATATACTATTGAGTGACTAAAAATAACATATACAACCATAGACTTTTTGGTATTAATTAGTGATAATAAGCTCAAACTAGCTTGTAACTTTTATGTTACTAGTCACATGTATACCTGTTTGTTGGGCAGGCTATGCTTGATCGAGCTTTTGATTAAAAAATCAAACCAACCCGGTCCAAACCCATATTTTAAAATTCCGGGTTCGGGTCGGGTCTTGATCAACCTTACGATTTCATTCCCAAGCTCATTAATATTTTCATATTTTAACTTTCTCATTATATTAAATGAAAATAATAATAAAATATGCATGTCAAATTTTTTCATCTAATTGTTATATTTATTTAAAATCTTTAATATATATTTTAGTTTACGATAGTTAAATATAAAACTTTAATAAGATAATATATAATAATCTAAAATAGTTATTAAATATAACATGAAAATGTATAATAAATAAAAATAATTATTCGCCAGGCAAGGTTTGTTATTTACATGAAGACCAGACCTGATCCATATAATTTCGAACATCAATGAGCTCGAGCAAAGCTTGTGAAAATATGGATGTTCAAGCCCATCACATGAGAGCAGGCTCAGGCCAAGCTCATCAGTCGCTGGCTTGGTGAACAAGTCTAGGCGCATGTAAGTTAAAACGAGAAGTCATTAGAACTACTAAAAGTACTTATATTATAGTTTGAGCAATATTATATAGCTACTAAAAACATTCTCTAAATTTTTTCATGTATGAAGTGCTTATAATTTATAATGTATTTCGTTAAAATACTTCTAAGAGCTGTATAATACAATCTTTCCCCTTTCGAAAATCAAATTAGTAACCCTTCTAAGCAGGATAATAGAACCTCTTTTAGTTTTTAAAACTGTTTCTTTATCAATACAGGATATGGAGTTCAAATAAATAAAACTAATCCATGATAGAGCTATTCGTTAAATATTCTACCGCATTAATTTCACATCAAACCATTAAATTAACCATCTGAGCAACAAATCAACTAAAAAAAAGAAAAATGAAAAGAGTAATTGTTAGTTGTTACATATTAGCAACTTATATATATATACATCCACGCAGAAATGTTATCTCACATCATAAATTGTTCAGTTTTCGTCATCACAATCGAAAGAATGTCTCCTTCGCAAAGATTCAAGAACATTAACAGGTCGATCATTTTCAGCACTCATCCCCTGGTTCGATTTGAGCTTCGGAACACCAATGGCACTAAGAGGAGTCAACGTCCCGCTATTCACCTCTCTAAGCACGGTCTTGGCTCGAGCAGCGGCCGCCACGTCCGCCACTGCTGAAGCAACCCTAGAGTCGTCGCGCCCTCGCGCATTCGTCCCGTTTGTTGCCTTTGGCGACAAAAAGCTGCTACTAGGGTTCGGCATATTAGCGACGACCTCAGCGGCCGTCGATTTTAATTTCGTTGATTCGTGTTTCTCGATGTCGTAGACCAGCTCTTTCTGAAGCTGCTTATCTGCGACCAGCAGCTCGTCGATTTCGTTCTTGTAGTCTTTGAGGAGAATGCGGAGGCACTCCATGAGTGAACCAATGAGGGGGCTGTTCTTGCTCTCGAGTAGCCGTTTGAGCTCGATGAAGATGGGGATTGTGTTTTGGATGAGACCCTTCCGTATTGCTTGAGTTACTGCCCTTCCTTTGGCAGCTGCTCCGTTGTCTCCTCCGCCTTCTTCCTCCATGTCTCCGGCATCGCCTTGTGATCCGCGGCTGTATGGTATTCGGATTTCTTTGCAGGCAAGAATTTGAAATGCATCCTACTTCCACAATCACACGTAGCAACATATTTATATACAATGTATTAAAAACGCTAATCGAGCGGCAAGGCTGTAATTTCTTTATTTCTCAAACTATACTAAATAATACATTCAATTAAAATGTGACACATAGTATCAAAAATTAATAATTGGCATATACAATAACAATAACTTGAAAGTATAAGATTTATATGATAAATATTATATCATGCAAAATAGTGGCGTAGGTTCAAACACTTTGATGTATGGTATTCTAACTAAAATTATTATATCTTGAAAATACGCATATAGGCACCACTTAAACAGAAAAATTGGACTTGCGGTGCTTAGGCGCCAACAATAAATTGGCTAGGGGCCTGATACTTCCTAAGCGGAAAATTCAGGCAGCAGCCATGAAAATAGCACCTAGGCAGGATCATAGAAGTCAAAGGCGAGCCCAGGCTCTTGGGCGAGCCCTTGCGCCTTTAGGGGTTTTAGGCTAAATTTTGCACCTATAGCGCACCTAGGCAGCTAAAAATCCCAAGTCACAGCCTTGCGCCTTGACTAATATGTGCAGGACCATAGTAATCAAGGCACAAGGTCACCCCTTGGGGTGCTAAAGGCACAAAATTTAGCCTAAAACTCCTAAAGGTGCAAGGTCGCGCCTGAGAGCCTAGGCACGTCTTTGACTACTATGGACGGGACTAGACTAGACTAGACAAGGATTTTTAAAACAAGGTAATTATATTTCCTAAAGAGCCTAAAAAAGATTGTATGGTTGAGGGATCATTACCTGAAGGACAGCTTGTCCCGTAACATCGTCTATGTTGAGCATGCCATCTGATGCAGCAGCAAGAACCTCAGCACACAGCTTTGCAAATGTTGCCAAGAGATGTTCAGGTGCCATTTGTTTCAGCAATGAAACATATATGTGCATTCGTTTCGACCGACAACTTTCATCGTTTCCCCTGAAAATTATCACAAGCAGCGGTTTACAAAAATCTTCATCTCAATCACATACTAGAGTCTTAAGGACGCTCACCGAATAGAAAACTTGCGGTTCTCTGCTTGTGAACTTTTAGTTCCATTATGGACTTTGCATTCGTTAAGAACGTAAATGGCTTCAACAAAACTGTTATATGCCAGAAGCGGTGCTTTGACTGCAATGAATTCCGCATATCAACATCTAAATATCTTATATGATCATGTAAGTCTGAGAATACTAAGCATGTAGACCTTTGAGTATGTTTCCAAAGAGAAAATCGGCAAGTTGTCTTATTTTTTCTGATTCATCAACGAGAGATAAAAGGAAACGAAGAAACAAGACTCCTCGCCACTTCACATAATCCCTCTGCATTGTGGGAACACAGTTAAAAAAAGCTAAGACAAACAATATGCAAGGCAAAAACTAGTGAAAATGGAACCTGCAACAATCTCGAGAGCAATATAAATGTCTGCCTTCTCACAAGTTCACAAGGGTCGCGGAGACATTTCGTGATCTTTGGTATATAACTGTCGAAAACAAAGACTAGTCGATATCATAGATGCATTTTGATGAGTACTCACCAACGAGACTACCTAAGAAGTTACATTTCATGGTTAATCTTCAACGTGACTCACCAGTCAACTAGAGCAGTATAACGAACACAAAAATCAGCCATGGTAACTATAAGGTTGTTGCGAACAGCTGCAGAATCACTCTTATCAAGCTCCTGTAATATCAGGTAATAGTGTTTAAAGATTATAAAAAGTATTTGAAGAAATCAATGATGCTAAGAAATTTAGCAAGAGGAAGTTGAAAGAATAATTTACTTAAAGATGAAGAAAAATCATAAATATGCAATTTCCAGAAGCTTAGCAATGACTAATGTCTAGATGAGAACGTAACAACAAAAATGACCAACAAGTATAGCAAATAAATCTGTATTCCAGAAGAATTAATGCATCAGTGTATAGTGGTAGTCCGAAATTGTCCAAAAAACATGCTGCCCCCTAAACTTTCGAAATGATCTTATAAATCCCTCAACTTTCAAAAAGTGCACCACTTTATTCCCTAAATGCGACGTGTCAGCTTCTGATCGGGAAAAAAAAAATAGAAAAATGACATCTTTGAAAAGTCAAATCAACCACAAGCTTGACAAGTGGCGTTCAGGTGCACATTTTGAAAGTTGAGGGAGCTACAGGGTTACTTTGAAAGTTCAGTGGGGCAACAGGTTTTTTGAGACAAGTTCGGATACTTACTGTTGCATTAACCCTCTCAGAAGTTTCAAAACCAATTGAATTTTAATGAGATATAAGTTGAAGGCAAACAAACCTGCACAAACAGAGGAATATAACTCTTTGCAAGATTCCCATCTGCCAAACATATTTTCCCCATTGTCAACCATGCTTGAATATACAAAGAAGGGGCTACCTGCTTCAAAGAAACTATAGGACCTGGCAGTTTTCTCAGCTTTGGATCAGAATTTCCAGAAGTGATAATGGTGTAAAGTACAGGAACTATATTGCTCACATCAGCAGAAGGACAAACAGTTACTAAAGACCCAACAGTATAAACAGAAATTACAGTTGCTGAGAGTAATTTGGATTTAGCAGCACTTTTCTTTCCCCTAGTGCTCCCACTTCTAGGAGGCGTAAAGAAGCTGTTTTTATCATTTGTTTCCACATGCCCTGATAAATACTTGTCTAGAATTTTAGAAACTTTGGAAAGAACTTGATGCACCCATTTCATGACAAGTGTATCGGCCTCTGCAGAATCAACGGCCTTCCTTTTGCACAATGTTCTTAGTGTCTTAATGTGAGCATTAACCTGCCATCATTTGCCAAGTCCACAAAATGAATGCAACAATCATATCTCGAAAACTAGACTGCTTAAGCGACAACTAGCAGATGCTACTTCACTCAGTTGGCTATACTTTGCACCATAATTTCTGCCTAAGCCAAATTAAATTGCCATGACTGAACTGAACTGGCATGAAACTTCACAAGATTCTATCCTCGCATGTAAAATAGTCCGCAACATAAAATGTGGCATTTGCTATTCGCTGTATTTCTTAAAAATGACAATATCAATTAACTACTAGTATAGGAGATGTATAGGGGAGAATGGGATATAACCAATCTTTCCTTAATGTGTAATGTTGCATTAGATTTATAAAAGATTATTCAACCAAAAAAAAGAGAGAGACTACTAACTAGTAATATTTTCTATATAAAATCCACCTTATCAAGCATCGGTACTAAAACTATAGATGCTTCGGAAAATATCCCAAGAGTGGCTATGAATGCACAGTCCAAGAATGCAAAAAGAAGAATTGTCAATTTAAAAAGCAGAAATGCAAACCACAAATACCTCTGTGAAGTGCATGTCAAACTCTTCGATTCTTTTCAGCAAATTATGAGCAAGATCCGCAGCTGACTCAGGCTGTAGCTCCACCGAAACATTAGAGATCGTTTGCAAAAGGAAAACACGATCCCCAGCCCACGCAACAGAAGTAAACTCTGAGCCATTTTCATCATCATGAGTATTCTCTTTCCAGAGAGAATTTTCAAGCCCACAAACTGTTCCAAATTTATCAAGAAGCTGCCAGTGATGATACAGAAACTCCCAGTCAACTGCTTTTGGAAGGTAAAGAGACACCTCTGATAAAATAAACCAAGAACCAGCTGGGGCTGTCCACTTCTCTATCGGTTTGGATTGTCTAAGCCATAAAGACTCGGAATTTCTTATGATATTCTGCAAGGAACTTGCTAATTTGGGCTTCAACCTTTTCTTCTTTCCAAGGCTTGTGCATATTTTCCTCACCCAAGGCATCACCTCCCCATTGCACATCTCTTTCAAAAGAACTAACACTGATTCTGGAATTAACTCCAGGACTTTTTTCCCGCATTTTTCATTCGGTTTATCTAATAGACCATATCCTGCAAGGGATATGCGATCCAGGACTAGTTCCAAAAACAAGTTCTCGCATTCTTCTTGAATGCTAGTTTCATTATCTGCTATTAACCGTGGAACAGAATGTAACCATTCAACCGTCACTATTTCATTTGAAAATGTTCTCAATGTCTGCAACTCAATAAAAATTTTAATAAAAAACAAGAAATTTTTAAACTACAATACATTACAGTATCATTATCATACACAATTAAATGCCACATCCAGCCATCCAAGATACTAATTCAACTATGCAACAAATTAAGAACATCAAACTAACCTCTGAAAGAGCCAAAATCGCAGCTTTTCTTAAGCTCACAAGAGGATCTGAACAAGCCATGCCCATGGTCTTTAGCAGAATTCCATCAAAATCACCATCCATAAGGGCAGTTAATTTGTTTACTAGAACAAGGGCAGCCCTCCTCACATTTGCCTTCTCATCCATGCATCTTTTTCTCAATAGATCGTTTATCTTACATTCTACTCTTTCTCCCCCCACCTCTCCTAAGCCTAGAACTTGCTTTAAAACCTTACAAGCCCTTTGATCCTCGGAAAAGAACCCCACCAACTGTGATAAATTTGACAATGCACGAGCTCTTGTTCCAGAATTTGAATCAGTGCAACGCTGAATTAAGGCCTCCAAGCATTCATTCCCCCATGAATTGTTCAGTTCCGAATCAAATGGATCTTTTAGCAGCATCATTAAATTCAATATCAAATCCACCCCCAGTAGTCTTAAATTGGCTTTACCTTGTGTCAATTTTACGACATAAATGGCAAATTCAACTTGACCTTTTGGCTCCATTGCTTTTACAATGTCCACTATCGCCTCCACAGCTAGTCCTCTTGGCTCTGCCTTTTCAGGGGCTTTCTGTACCAGATAGCGAGGCATATTGACAACAGCTCCTTTGACTTTCTCATTCCTTTTAGCCATATCCATCACATGAGTTTTAACAAATCCCAATGCAAAGCTCCTTGCCTGCGATTTAAAAGCTAAAATCAAAGGCGTTAAGGATTTCAACACTTCCGCCGCTGTTTCCCCTTCATCTCCATGTTCGGGTTTCAAAACTTGAAGCAAAATTTTTGAGCACAAATCCACCAATTTATTGAAATTGACTACATTAACGCCCATTTCAGCACCCGTTACTGGAATTTCCAAAACTGTATGAACCAATGACTTTAAACTATCAGGAAATCTATTGAGATGAATCAAATCCAGAGCTGACCCTAGTTTCTCCAGAACAGAAAAAAACAATCTTCCGTCGAAAAACTCTCTTTCCACATCACCACTTCCATCCTCACCATTTTCCTCACTGTCATCAGCCACATTTCCCCTCTTGTTATTCTTCATAGCTCGGCCCTTTCTCTTCTTATTATGAACTCCTCTGCGACCAGAGGAAGAACCCTCCCCTCGCTGTAACATAGGCTTAAGAGAACGGCGAAGAGATCGAAGCAGAGAAAGAAAAGCCATGGGAGTAAAGAGAGTGAAAACAGGCGAATCAGGTGAGAGGAGAAGAGATAGGTAAGTGTCGGAAGATAAAAGAGAGAGATTTATAGGGCCAGAATCCATTGTAACAGTAAGGGGAGGAAGAAGAGAAGACGGAGAGATGAATTTAGAGGACAAACTGGGGAAAAATTGGCGGAGGGTTTCTGGTTCATCGCTGTTCAACAGAGATTGAAGATCTTGGAGAGTTGAGAGGGAGAGAAGGGGCGGAGGGTTTTGGTTGCAGTGATTTTGTTCAAGGTCGGATATAATTCGTGACATTGTATCCTCCATATCCATGGCTGTCAAGCAAATCCTGCAGATCAATTGGGGATTAGGTTTGGAGATAGAAAGAACTTCAATTGGAAGTCGCTGCTATGATATGCTCTTTCGAATTTTGACTTTCCCGCCTCAGCAAAACAATGCTACTCTCTGTATGATACCTACAGGTGGGCAGGCCTGGGCCTGAATTTGAATTCAGCCCATGTAAGCCCACATATATGTTGCCTATAAGTTTACTTTACAAATAGATCTGGGCAATGGCCGGGCCTTATCGGGCCTAGCCAAATAATGAATAGCTTAAGCAGATCCAAACCCATGAAAAAATACATCGGGTTCGGGTCGAGCCGAGCCTTTAATAAAATAATCAAAACTAAGTTCGGCTCACGGTCCTAATTATTAATTGTTTCAAATAAATTAAACTTAATATTTATTACTAAAAAATAATTCCAAATATATTTGTAGTATAAGTCATTAAATTGAGTTTAAATATTAAACTTTAGCAAAAAAAATATGAAAATTGTCAACAATATATTTTTTTTTTACTTTGAATGTATAAAATAAATATATATTTTTAACATAATAATTATTATTTCGGGCCGGAAGGCCGGACTTGGGTTTTATTATTAAAACCAAGCCCGACATATATTTTACTCGGGTCGCTTCGGGTTCGGACCGGGTCGGGCCTAATCTTCAATCATCTTGTCCAAGCTCATCCCATGAAGAGCGGGCATGGACGGGTCCTGCGGGTCAACGGGCTTGTGCCCATGTCTGTTTACTAACAATTCGAGTATTTATTCTTAAACAATTTACAACCATGAGAAATTTTAATTGTGCTATATGGTAGTTTTATTTTTAATTGTGTAGCTTACTGGTAATGCAACCCGAACAAGTTAGGAGAGAAAAAGTTTGAATCTTATTAAATATAATTGTTTAAATATGTGAGAAGCTTAAATATGATTAAATCTTGAACAATATTATTTCAATAATAATTTGTTTAAAAAAGACAAAATCATCATGCACCCAAAATTAAAATCTAATTACTGTGAAAATAGAAAGAACTTATTCATGTCCGAAGCAGGAACAAATTCGGTACTACCCAAAATAATATTCCATTCAAAGAAAGGAGTAATTGGGCATTAAGGAGAAAAACAAGCCCTTTTTCGTAAATAAGCAATCCAGGTGAAACTAAGCAAAACCCTCGCTTATAAATTAACATCGCCCCCTTTCCTAGAATTCCTCTTGCAATCCCGAACTTAAGCTGCAGCTTCCTCCCCTTCCTTGTGAATTTTGATCCGGGAGAAACTCTTCAATAATGTTGGTCTATCAGGATTTGCTTACCGGTGATTTTATCTTTCCTTGTTTAATTGCTTTCCTGTTGTGTTTTTTTATTGTACTCGGGATTTATCTGTGAGTTTGCTAGACTAGATCTTGTTGACTTCAATCATTTAGTTTTCCACTATTTGACGATTCGATTACTTGTATTTTCCCTTCTATATGTCGAGATCTGAAGCTTACCTTGCTGTTCGTGCGGTTTTTCATCGAACTTTGTAGTTAAAAGTGTGCCGTGCATCTTTTAGATGCGGACAAGTTGGATAATTATGTGCTGTATTCTGGAGCAATTAGCATGATATGCCTTAGGTTTTTGCATACTTCAATTGAATGTTAATTTTAGCCCTATCGTATGGATTAAATTTGTATCTGTCAAGCTCGTTACGAGTTTTGTGCTTATCTTTGTGTGGATCCTATTACAACTGGATCTTGATGAGTAGATTCGCCCTAATGTCTTGCTTTTACTTATTTATGGGGAGTTGCTACACTATTGATTGACTAGAAAGATATTGGATTTGTCTCTGTATTTTGTTGAATCTTTTCTTGGCTTGATAGATAATTTCATAATCCAATGATCGTTTCAGCTGGTAAGTACAGAAACCCTTACACGTTAATGTTTCCAGTATCTCATTTCGTCTAGTAAAGCTGAAAACATGTTATATTTAGCGTTTACCTTTTCAGCGTTAGATTAGTGTGTCAAGCTGTTAAAATAACCTAATTAGTTTTGGGATTTACCTCACACCGGGCTTGAAGAATTAACATTGAATTGAGCTGAAAATATAGGCATGGTGACATTGGTCTTTTCTGTAGATCACTAGATCTACTACTGTACTGCTTGAATTAATATGTTATAGTACTTGATTCAAAGTGAATTGGGATTTTTTTCTAGAATTTTGATCCAAAATTTTTGTTATTGAATTTCAGGTGATGAGCTTCTCTCGGACTCCTTCCCCTACAGGGAAATTGAGAATGGCATGTTGTGGGAAGTAGATGGGAAGGTAAATATGAGTAAATTTAGTCGCTGTTGGTTGGTCATGATATATCGATGCTTATCTTGCTACTGTGGGTTTTTTTCAACGTAGTTAAATTGTTTGGTTTGTAGTGGGTTGTTCAAGGAGCCGTTGATGTTGACATTGGAGCCAACCCATCTGCCGAAGGTGCTGGAGAAGATGAGGGTGTCGATGATCAAGCTGTCAAAGTTGTTGACATTGTTGATACATTCAGGCTCCAGGTTATTTTAATGTCCAACTATTTCTACTTGTATGAGCACAATCAAAGCTTTTGATAAATGAATAAATAAATATCATGGTCTGATTACGACATCCTAATATTCGTAGGAGCAACCTGCTTTTGACAAGAAACAGTTTGTCACATACATGAAGAGATTCATCAAGTTGTTGACACCTAAGCTGGATGAAGACAAGCAGGAAAGTTTCAAGAAGAACATCGAGGGAGCAACCAAATTTCTGCTCTCAAAGCTCAGTGACCTCCAATTGTAAGTACTCTGCAATCCGCAATAAATGTATTTATGTGTGGATTTATGCACTTATACTAGGTATCTTTTCTCACATGGTTTGAAAATCAATTGCCGTCAATGTAGTTTCGTTGGTGAGAGTATGCATGATGATGGATGTCTGGTGTTTGCTTATTACAAGGATGGGGCTGCCGACCCGACATTTTTGTACTTTTCTTATGCTTTGAAGGAGATCAAGTGTTAAAAGGGAATATAGCTGGCTGGAGAAGCAGAAGTTTATGCTGTATTTGTAGTATTGTCTTTTCGTTATCCATGTAGACGTTTAAATGTGTCCTATTTTTGGTTATTTTCTGCCTGATTGACTGGAACAGTCTTTTCTATCTATATGGTACTATTACTCTTGTTTTGCATAAAATTCATTTATCTGGAGAGTGATTATCTTAATTTTGTTACCTTTTGATTGGCGCATCCTTGCTATTTTTATGGTATTGTCAATAGTCTAAATCTTGATTGCTCTCTAGATTCCTTTTTTATCAAATAGTGAGGCTATGCAGAAGCTGAATTTAGCAGAATTTGTAAATTGATAATTTTTCTGAATTCAACTATATATGAAATTGAATTGCAGTCACGACTCACGATCTCACCCATTTCAAGTTAAGTTAATTGGCTATTTTAATTGTGTTCTTAATTGTAAGAGAATTTTCATTATGTTTTAAAATTTGAAATTTGTAGGCAAATTGTAATTATTGATGATACGGTAATATTCTTAAAAATAGTCAACGTTTATTTTTAAGATGAAGTTTATTCTATTGTAAATAGTATTTATTGTAGATAATGTCTAATAGATTATCTAAATGCAAAATACATATGTGTCACATCATATAGAGAATATGTGTTAGATAAGCTACTGATGATGCATTTTCAAATTGAGATTGTCTATTCTTTCCAATGTATCAAGATAATTTGTGTAATATACAAGCTACTAAAGATGCTCATAGATTAAAAACATGGTTTTCTTATTCATTATTGGAACTAAAATAAAAGCACTTTTGTTGCTCTTTTAATTACCAAAATTCCAGAATTTTGAAGTTGGTATTGAACAAATATCATATGAAAATACCTGTGATGATATATGTACATTATAATTTACATATATGGATACAGATCAAAAGTTTATCTGTGACAATTTTTAATGAAAAGTTTTTCTATGGTGATTTTATCGTTAAGTTTCCGTACTTAATTTTTATAATAATTGGATTTGCAGAGTAAGATTATAAAAACATTTTTTTAAATGCAAATTTATAATAGTATATATCTGAGGACTAAAATTTTATTACTGTCAGCCACGTTTCCCCTCTTGTTATTCTTCAAAGCCCGGCCCTTTCTTCTTTTATTATGAACTCATCTGCGACCAGAACCCTGCCCTCCATGTAACATAGGTTTAAGGTTTTGATTGGAAGAAAATTTTGTAAGAATTATAAAGGAAATGAAATAAAAGGATGAAAATATAAAGCATGGTATATGATAGAATAAGAGTAAATTGGATAAAATATTTAAAAATATGCATTAAAATCCTGAAGCGATAGTTATTTTGAAATTTTTTTCTTTTAAATCTCTAAAACGACAGTTATTTTGAAATTGAATGAGTAAATTTATTTGAATGTGTGAGAAGTTTTAAATGTGACTAAATGTCAAATAAGATTATTTAAACAAAACATATTTGTAAATGTTATAAAAAAACAAAATCATTATGCTCCCTAAATTAAAATCCAATTACGAAGAAAGAACTTATACTTGTCCGAAACAGGAACAAATTCGGCACTGCCCAAAATAATATTCCATTCAAAGAAAGGAGTAATTGGGCATTAAGGAGAAAACAAGCCCTTTTTCGTAAATAACCGATCCAAGTGAAACTAAGCAAAACCCTCGATTATAAAAACACATCGTCCCTTTCAAAGCAAGCCCTCTCCGGTATCTCGAGCTCAAGTTGCAGCTTCCTCCTCTTCCTTGTGAATTTTGATCCGAGAGAAACTCTTCAATCATGCTGGTCTATCAGGATTTGCTTACCGGTAATTTTATCTTTACTTGTTGAATTGCTTTCTTTATTGTACTCGGGATTTATCTCTGAGTTTGCTAGACTAGATCTTGTTGACTTCAATCATTAAGGTTTCCACTATTTGACGATTCGATTACTTGTTTTTTCCCTTCTTTTTATCGAGATCTGAAACTTACCTTGCTGTTCGTGCGGTTTTTCATCGAATTCTGTATTTAAAAGTGTGCCTTGCATCTTTTAGATGCGGAAAAGTTGGATGATTTTGTGTTGTATTCTGGAGTAATTAGTATGATATGCCTTAGGTTTGTGCATACTAATTGAATGTTACTTTTAGCCTTATTGTACTGGAATAGATTTGTATATGTCGAACTCGAGTTTTGTGCTTATCTTTGTGTGGATCCTATTTCAACTGGAACTTGATGAGTAGATTCGCCTAAATATGTCTCTGTATTTTGTTATGGCTTGATAGATAATATTTCATAGGCCAATGATTGTTTTCAGCAAGCTAGTACGGAATCCCTTACACATTAACGTTTCCAGTTTCTCTCGTCGTCTAGTAAACATGAAATCATGTTGCGTTTTTAGATTAGTGTGTCAAGCTGACCTAATTAGATGAAGGGTTTACCTCACACTGGGCTTGAAGAATTAACATTGAATTGAGCTGAAAATAAAGGCATGGTGAAATTGGCCTTGTCTCTAGATCACAAGACCTACTACTGTACTGCTTGAATTAATATGTTATAGTACTTGATTGAAAGTGACAAGTGGATTTTTTCTAGAATTTTGATCCAAAATTTTTGTTATTAAATTTCAGGTGATGAGCTTCTCTCGGACTCCTTCCCCTACAGGGAAATCGAGAATGGCATGCTGTGGGAAGTAGATGGGAAGGTAAATATCAGTAAATTTAGTCACTGTTGGTTGGTCATGACAGTGTGATTTTGATGCTCATCTTGTGGGACTTTTTTAACGTAGTTTAACATATTTTGTTTGTAGTGGGTTGTTCAAGGAGCTGTTGATGTTGACATTGGAGCCAACCCATCTGCCGAAGGTGCTGGAGAAGATGAGGGTGTCGATGATCAAGCTGTCAAAGTTGTTGACATTGTTGATACATTCAGGCTCCAGGTTATTTTAATGACCAACTATTTCTACTTGAATGAGCACAATCAAAGCTTTTGATAAATAAATAAATAAATAAATATCATGGTCTAATTATGACATCCTAATATTTGTAGGAGCAACCTGCTTTTGACAAGAAACAGTTTGTCACATACATGAAGAGATTCATCAAGTTGTTGACACCTAAGCTGGATGAAGACAAGCAGGAAAGTTTCAAGAAGAACATCGAGGGAGCGACCAAATTTCTGCTCTCAAAGCTCAGTGACCTCCAATTGTAAGTTCTCTGCATTCCGCAATTAATGTGTTTGTTTGGATTTATGCACTTATACTAGGTATCGTTTCTCTCATGGTTTGAAAATCAATTGCCGTTAATGTAGCTTTGTTGGTGAGAGCATGCATGATGATGGATGTCTGGTTTTTGCTTACTACAAGGATGGGGCTGCCGACCCCACATTTTTGTACTTTTCTTATGCTTTGAAGGAGATCAAGTGTTGAAAGGGAGGATAGCTGGCTTGAGAAGCAGAAGTTTATGCTGTAGTTGTAGTATTATCTTTAAGTTATCCATGTAGACGTTTAAATATGTCCTATTTTTGGTTATTTTCTGCCTGATTGACTGGAACAGTCTTTTCTATCTATTTGGTAACGTTGACATGTTTTGCGTAAAAATTATCTATTTGGAGAGTGATTATCTTAATTTTGTTAGCTTAAGACAGACAAGGATCTTGCTTGGCGCATCCTTGCTATTTTTATGTTATTTTCAATACAGTCCAAATCTTGATTGCTCTCTATATTCCATGCTTATCAAATAGAATTTGTAAATTAATATTTCTTCTGAATTCAACTAAAAATGAAATTGAATTGCAGTCACGATTAACGATCTCACCCATTTCAAGTATAAAATAACTCGCTCTTCATTGTGTTCTTTTAAATGTAGGGCATTTTAGGCCTTTATCGAAAAATGACATAATATTTTTGTGATGTGCCATGGTAGAACTTTACAAACCTCCTTTTCTAAGTTTCAGATTTCCGTTTTACGTTAATTAATGTTTCAAAATTCAAAAACCAAACAAATACTCTCTTTCATCCCTTCCATTCTCTTATACGATTCATCTCCTTGTTAACCAAAAGTCAATTACGACATAATCTCTCAATTAGTTTCAAGCTAACTCAAATATTCTGTCCATCTTCAATCTTCTCTCTCAAAGATTTCATCCATATTCAACATTTTTTCTCAACGATTTTGATAATTCTAATCACGAAAAATGATTGCACAAATGTCTCCGGCGTAATCATCATTGTCCGTCCTCGTGCCTTTGGCTTCGCCTCAAGATCTTCCCGTTGATTACACTGGTTTTATTATTGTCAATTTCGGTGTTGCTGGCTTCATATCTGGGGGTTCGTAAATCTTATTATGTTCGATTTAAAATTGTTTTCAAATTTTTGTTATGCTCCACTGCTTCTTCACGTCGAGATTCCTATTGCTTTCCATTTCCTTTGGCTTGAATTAGTTAGTTCCAGTTTTCCTTTTTAATTTAATTTGATGAAGTCAAAGCATGCAATCTAACTCTTCCATTTGTTTTTTCTTCAGATCTAGGCATAATTAATTTAGTTGTAATGTGTGATTAGTTTTAGTTTAAATTTTGTTTTTAAACATCCTTCAATTTTATGATATATAGTTATGGTTTCACTACTTGATAGCTATTTTGCAGTAAAATTTATCGATCTTGAATAGATTTGAAGCAAATAGATTTATTACTCCATGTGTTGTTGCTATATTTTCATGACGACGACGATGATTTTGTGTTTATTATTTATTTCAAATCATTTTAGTTATTAAACTTCATCTTCAGAAGCACTTCGTAATCGTATCATGATGATGATTAAATTGTAATTTTTTCTGCATTTTTCTTTTTGAATTCACTTTTCTGATTATCATAAATAAGGTATAACAGCTCGTATATCAGGTATAAAGCTATTATATCTGCCATAACAACTTTTATACAAGGTACAATGCCTTTATCACATGATTTTTTGCTACGAAAACTGAGTATGATAAAAGAGTTGGTATGCATGTATAAGGCCTTTATAGTATAGTTTTTGCTGTATAAGAATGTAATAGCTAGTATACCAGGTATAACATCATATTTGAAGAAATCAATAAACTTGGAATTACACGACAATCTTCCGATATCAAGCCAAAGCCTGAAACAATAGGAAGAACCTCAACTAGGAAATTGAGCCTGAAAGTTCACAAATTTTGAGTCATACTCGATGGACAACGAGAAGAACGGTTCTTGAGTGGGAAAAGATG
>CATIWQ010466195.1:0-23782 GCA_949673415.1 Euphorbia schlechtendalii | reverse complement strand
CAAAACATAAAAAGAATAGTTTGCTGAGTTGAAAACCCGAAAAGGGCAGCTCAGGCAAAACTTAGGACATTGAGAGAACCACGTTGATTAGAAAACCCGAAAGGGCTAATTGATGGCAGGAGTTAAATCATTTGAAACATTTATACCCCTGTTAAAGTTCATCAATGAATTATCATTTTTGCTAAATCTTTATGCATATGCTTATTTTGATTACTTGCATGCTAATGGTAGAATATCGCAAGTAAACATCCACATGATAAAAAAAAGAAGAAAAAAGAAGTCTGCTGGATTGAAAACCTGAAAGGGCGATCCAGGCAAAACTTAAGACAAGGTTCGATAGATTGAAAACCCGCAAGGGTGATCTATGCAGAAATTAGAACCAATATCAAGTTCATCATCTTCTCCTCAGAACGGTACGTGCACGGCATCACATACCTTCAACACTTCAGGAAAATGGCTTCCAAATGATCATCGCCAACATAGTGCGAGATCAACGACTCATCAGACAAGGTCCAAGCTGCGAACTAGAGTCTGATTCAACGAACCCATGGTCATCACTTTGAGGAAGTCGTCCATGGAATCCCTAATAAGACAAACCCTAGGGGTAACCAAGCATCGGCATGAGGGAAGACTTTTCAATGAATGAAGTCAACAATGCTTACAACAAACAAACATGCATCATGTGATGAATATTTTTCATGTATAAAATCATTCATACATGCATACGCATCATGTCACTTACAAGTCAAGGCGATGCTAAACAGAGGCAATGCTGTTCCGGCGACTCTCCACCTTCACATGAGGAACCTACAAACAAGATGAGGGCTCATTCAAGCTAAAAGTCAATTCAAGCCTACCTAGGCCTCTTTCAAGCAGCATTGCAACATCACAAAAGCCTCCCAAAAACAACGGAGCGGTCCCCGAAATATCAAACTCAAATTTCCACATTTATTGGATGCCTCATGTTTTAATTCTTGATTGAAGGGGCAAAAATTTTTGCTTCCAGCAACCTTAATAAAGGAATTAAAACATATGTTAAATATATCTACTAATAAAATTCTTCAATTTTGCAGGTATCCCTTCAACCTACAAGGGGCATCCACCGCAGACTTTCTACAATCCGCATCCACCGTGGACTTTCTAAAGCCCACATCTTTCATGGACCTATCATGGTCCACATTTTTCATGGACTTATTACAGTTCGTATTCTTTCATGGCCCTATTATGGTCCACACCTTTCCGAACTTATTACAGTCCGTGTCTTTTTGGACTTATTACAGTCCGCATCTTTCATGGACATATTACGGTCCGCATCGTTCCTGACTTACTACAGTCAATGGACCTATTACGATCCGCATTCTTTTCATGGATCTATTACAGTCTACATCTTTCAAGGACTTATCACGGTCCACACCTTTTCAGGACCTATTATGGTCATGGACCTGTTACGGTCCGCATTCTTTCCTGGACTTATTACGGTCCTCATTTTTTCCTAGACTTATTATAGTTCGTATTCTTTCATGGACCCATTACGATCCCCATCTTTCAACGGACCTATTACGGTCCTCATTCTCTTAACTTATTCACAGTCACATGGGCCTATTACGATCCACATTTTCCTAACTTACCATAGTCACCGGACCTATTACGGTCCTCATTTTCCTGACTTATTGCAGTCATCGGACCTATTAAGGTCCTCATTTCCTGACTTATTACAGTCACCGAACCTATTACGGTCCTCATTTCCTGACTTATTACAGTCACCGGACCTATTACGATCCTCATTTCCTGACTTATTGCAGTCATCGGACCTATTACGGTCCTCATCTTCGTGACTTATCACAGTCACCGGACCTATTACGGTCCTCATTTTCTTGACTTATTACAGTCACCGGACCTATTACGGTCCTATTTTCCAGACTTATTACAGTCAACGAACCTATCATGGTCCTCATTTTCTTAACTTTTCACAGTCATCCGAACATTCTACGGTTCAAAATTCCTAACTTTTCACAGTCATTCGAACCTTCTACGGTTCAAAATTCTTGACTTTTTACAGTCATCCGAACCTTTTACGGTTCACACCTTGTCCCGGCATTATCATGGCTAACGAATTTCAACAAAGACTCATAGCAGTCAACTTATCATCAAAGGCATGGAGCACACGGCTTCCATCCTTTCCCCAGCAGTTCCGAGTGTCACGGTCAACTCACAAGGGGCATACAATTCAGAACACAACGGTCAACCATCCAATAGCGGATTCCAACGAAGACTCACAGCAGTCGACGTATTATCAAAGGCATGGAGCACACGGCTTTCATCCTTTCCCCAGCAGTTCCGAGTGTCACAGTCAACTCACAAGGGGCATACAATTTAGACCACAATGGTCAACCATCCCACAGTGGATTCCAACGAAGACTCACAGCAGTCGATGTATTATCAAAGGCATGGAGCACACGGCTTTCATCCTTTCCCCAGCAGTTATGAGTATCACGGTCAACTCACAAGGGGCAATCATTGCCAAACGGGTAATTCACATCAAAGGGCATGGAGAGAGCAATCCCCGACAACGTCGCACCTAGAGGGAAGCTTCCAAGCATCATCCTTGAAGAGTGCCAACCGCGACTGGGAAGGTATTATCTCTAAACCTCGCTGCTCTTTCAATCGTGGGACCATACTAATCTAATATTAGTAGTGATCCCACGAGGGGCAGTCTGTGAGCACGGGATTTTTACTCCCGACTCGCGAGTTCGATGATGAAGCTATAATTTTTCCCTTGTTAGCTTTTCACATTTTGTAGGGTCCCGAAATCATCTAGAAATCATCTACCTTGTTTCTTTGGGCCGCACTTCTCCTAAAAAGCCCAAACAAATAAAAAGCCCACTTTAATAACCAATATCGTTAACGATATGCTTGATATCATTAACGATATCATGTGATATCGTTAACGATATCATGTGATATCATTAACGATATCTCATGATATCGTTAACGATGTCAATCCCCATCGTTAACGATATCGATTGTGTAAACAGTCAGAAATGGCTAGCACCGTATTTTCCACCGAAAACACCCATTTCTCACCTAGAATTTGGAATTTTCTTCAACAAGGAAGAAGTCAAGATGCTGCCAACTCACATGGGGTGGAAAAATGGGGCAATGAGACAAAATTGGTGGGTAAACCAACCAAGACTTTTGGATTGAAGGGAGTTCACAAAAGAAAAGAAAAAGAGGCAGCAAGGGAGGAGATTCGGCAGAGAGAAGAGGGGGGCTAAATTCCAGAGAAAAGAGAGCTCTCAATCCCTCATAATTCTACCAACAAATCCCCACACAAAACTCTCACTTTTCTCAACCAAAAAATCACACAAAAACACAAACTTTCCTACTAAAACTTAAAAAGGATTGGTTTTAGTATCATTTTAGTCTTCAAAACTCAGGAAAAGAAGGACTGATACCTCCCCTTTTCCCTCATTTCAAACAAAATCCTGAAATTATCAGCCTTCCCACCAATGGAGACTTCTAACTCTCCATTTCCGCCAAAAATCGGCAAAACCGAACTAAAGAAACAAGGAGGGTTTTTCAGGTGTTTTCATGGACCAAACAAAGTGGATTCATAGCTACTGGGTAAGCCTCTAAGTTCCTAGAGTCATGCTTACATTTATATTCTTTTCGTTTTGGAGTATAATTTGATTTTCGGTTATTATCGTTTTCTACGCACCATTTTGTTTTCCATGATTTTCAGTATGATTTCAAATCTTTTTTGCAATTTTATTAGTATTAACATATTCTAAACATTTGGAAATTTCCGGAATGATAAATATCATCAAAATCCGTTAAGTATAACAAAAGTTATGATCATTTGAAGTTTGGAATAGGTTTTTTGTGCCGTTTCTGCTGTTTTTGCATGCTTCTGCAGGTGGAGAGAGTCGATATCGTTAATAACATCAAGGATGTTGTTAATGAAATCAGCTTGATGCCGTTAATGATATCAGTGCTGGCAAAAAGTAGATTTGCTTCTCTTCGTTCCAATTAGAACCATTTAAGCTCAGAATGACACGTTGAGACCACCCTGAGTTTGGAAATGCATTGTAGGGGGTAATAAACCCCTTATTTGTAATTTTTTTGAATTTATATGTGATTTATTAATGTATTAATATGTTAATTAAAGTTCAGAGTAGCAACAAAAGCGCTTCGGGCCATTTATATTGATATCGCCCGTCACAGGGAAGTCGATAACGATATGAATGACGTCGTCACCGTTGTTAACCCAAATGATGACTATGGTATGCATGTTTGGCCTAAATTTAAATTTCTAAATGTTGTTTTAGGTCACCTCTACGAAGGGAATGAAATGTATTCCTGGATAACCGTCATCACCATTTTTCCATGCAGTCATTTTCACTAATAAAATCGACCAACATACATGTAAATAAAAATGAACCATTTTTATTCCAAATAACAATTTTGAACCATCGATGTTTTAATTAGGCCACGCGGGCCTCGCTAAAATCAAAATCAAACATATGTGATATTCCTCGTGCTAAACTTTGTGGATGCAGGTTTGATGTAGATCATAGGATTTAATTTCCTTCGGGTATTGTATATATTTGTACAGGAATTGTAATTCATAGATTAGGCGGGCGGTTGTATCCCCTGAGGTTATGTAACCTTTAATCTTTACTTTTTTCCGCATTTACTTTTCCACCTTTACTTAACGCTTGATGTATGGATTTATTGCTTTCCGTATGCGCGTTAAATCATGCATTTCAAACCCAAAATGATGTAAGTGCGAATATGCATAACTAAGAGAACATGGTTTTCTGTAGATGTAATATAATGTAATCCAATAAGAAATAAGCAACTTATCCCGAACCCGAATCTCTGTGTCTTGTTAGGCCATCCCCTGGATGTTAAGCCTCACAGGACTCTAATTCCTGGAAAGAGCTAATCCAGGTGGCAACTCCATACCAAGAGATGGTGGATTCGGGTTCAAACCGATCTAAATAACGTTTTCACCCTCTCTTCAAACCTTTTCCCAGGTCCCTGACCCGGCGCAAACCATTTTCCAAACACCCCGGTGGACCGCGCCTCTCATTCCACGAGCTCTCGGCCCACCGCTCCGTGTCGTCCGCTCACAGATATGAAGGCTGTTTGAACATCATCAACTATACTATCTAGAAGATGGTTGCAATGAACTCTAATCTCTATTGGAAGACTTGGATCAACTACTGGACGATCGATAACTGGATGTTGAGGTGGAGTTTGATCTTTGCCATTGTTGAAGTTGATAGAAAGATCCTCATCATCATCTTTAGCTTCCTCATCTGGGGGCTCCTATGTTGAGTTGGGTAGCATAACTTGTGGCATATTGAGTTGATTTGAAAGATGGGGAACTCCTTCATCTTCATCAAAGGGACATCTTTCTGCAATGTTAGTTTCATCAAAATCTACATGCATAGACTCCTCTAAAAGGCCGGAATGCCTGTTCTATATACCCTACTATTAGTTGAGTATCCCAAAAATATACCTTCATAAGACTTAGGATCAAATTTCCTAATTGCTCTTTAGTGTTAAGAATATAGCACCTATAACCAAAAGATCTGAGATGACCAATCTTAGGCTTGTGCCTTCGCCAAAGCTCATAGGGTATTTTTACAAGAATTGGGTGAATTAAAACCTGATTCAAGATATAATAGGCAGTGTTAATAGCTTCTCCCTAAAAGTACTTTGGTAGATTGTTATCACTTAGCATAGATCGAGCCATCTCAACTATTGTCCTATTCTTCCTTTCTACAACCCCATTTTGTTGAGGCGTATAAGGAGAAGAGAAGTTGTGGTCAATGCCATGTGCTTAACAGAATTCTTTGAAATGAAAGTTCTCGAATTCACATCCATGATCACTTTAGATTCTATAGATTTTATGTCTAGTTTCGTTCATTATCCATTTACAGAGCTTGACTAAAGATTCATAAGTCTCGTCTTTGTTACTCAGCAAGATTATACATGTGAATCTCGTGAAGTCATCTACCAGCACCAATGAGTATCTCTTACCACCTAAGCTCATAGGATGAATTGGGTTGAAAAGATCAAGATGGAGTAACTCCAACGGTCTCTTAGTTACTATGTGATTTACTGATCTAAATGATTTCTTAACATGTTTACCAAGCTGATACTGGGTAAACCCACAACTAATTGCTTTTTGGCTAGTTTAGATAGAATGTTCATATTAATATGGCATAACCTTCTATGCTAAAGCCATGAATTATCCTCCTTAGACACAAGATAAACTTTAGTGGAGCCAGGGGATAAATCAATCATATAAACATTATTAAACCTAGGAGCAAAGAGTATAGTTGAGTCAATCTTACAGTCAATTACTAAGCATCCTACTGAGTTAAACATAACCTTCTTGCCTTTGTCATAGAGCTAGGCTACGCTAAGTAGATTGAACTTCAGACCCTTGACAAGAGAAACCTCTTCGATTGAAGGAGAGACACCAACAGTGCCATAGCCTACAATCTGGTATCTCAAAAATTGACACTTCCATTTCTTTTGCGCTCCAATGAGATGAACTGGCTCTCATCTCCCATCATATACCTTGAGCATCCACTATCCAAATACCACATTCAAAAGTCATGAATGGATCTAAGGCTCACCTGCAAAATAGTTGCATTTTCTTAGGTACCTATGCTTTCGAGCTAGTTCATCCTTTGTTAGGAGTGAGTAGGTTTGACCAGTCATACTCATCATAATAACCATTTTTATGCCTATAGAGAACTGTGGCATGTCCAGCTTTCCCACAAAAGTTGCACACCATTTTTGGTTTGGGCTGGCTCGCTTTCTTCTATTTAGAGGAATTCTTCCTCTTAGAATTATGAGTTTGGTTACTCTGAGTTTTATTGTTAGCTGGAGGAGGAACCCCTTTCTTCTTTAAAGCTGTTATCTCAATGATCAATCAACTCATCTAATTACTTAGTGACTAATAGCACATTTTTTATACTCATCTTTTTCTTGAAGAAAGCGGATATCAAGAGATAAGGAAGTATTAGTATCTTCTATATTGTCACTTCTCCTCACTATCTCTTTAATGTTCTTCATTGATTTATTTGTTAGTTTCATTACATCAAAGAGAGCTTGGGTGAATTCATCAATGGATAAAGGAACTTCAGAATGTACCTCAGCTTGAGGAGCTTTTCCTTTATCACGGTCAGCTTTAGAATTGACCGTGGAATGATCTCTACCGGAGGTAGATGCTGAGCCTTCACCATGATTTTCAATGGCCATCAAGCAGAGGTTGGCCGAGTTATTAGCTTCTTCATTAGATGATGAAGATTCTTCTGTGTCACTCCAAGTGGCAATTAGTGCCTCATTTTTCTTGGAGAACCTCTTCTTGAACCTGTCCTTATTCACCTTTGGAAAGCTCGACTGGATGTGACCTTTCTCTCCACAGCCAAAACACGTGATGTCTTTGCTGTGCTCTTTCTTCGGTCCTTCCTCAGCTCCTTACTGGTGCTGAGTTGACTTGGTTTTAGCGGGAAACTTCTTCTTGCTGTTGAATTGCTCATCCTTATTAATGAAGCATTTGAAACAACTGGTCAGAAGGGCCATTTGCTCATCAAAGTTGTAGCTAGTGGACTCATTTGATGAATCTGCTTTAAGGACAATGGCTTTGCCCTCCCTACCCCGATTCCTCTTAGAGTGATCTGAGTATTTCCTCAGGGACTTCTCATGAGTTAGCAAGGTGCCTATCATTTCATCATAACTGTAGGTCTTAAGATCATGAGCCTCCTCGATAGCACTCTTTTCAGAGGAAAAAACTACAAAATATTTTCTTTCAAATTTTCTTGGATAATTCAAATCCTAAACACGTTTGGATTTCAAAACTTTTATTTTCAAATCAACTTTCTTTCATCTATTTTTTTTTCAAAAATCCTCAGATATTCTCAGGCCTAAAACAAATTTAGTGCTAGAGTCTGATTATCTTTTGGATAAATAAACAATTATTTTGCACACGAACACAACTGAAAAAAAAATGAGGAACGCTCTCGGGAATCATACGGATAAGCCGAAGTGGATTCACATTGAAAGGGTAAGTAGAACTACGAATTTTGTGCTCATCGTCTGCTACTTCTTCTTTTGATTTTATCTGTGGACCTAGAATTTTATTATTACTGTAAATGTTGTGATTTTCTTTCTTCATTTGTAATTTCTTTATTAATGAAAATTCATGTTGAATAACCCAACGAAGGGAATACAAATTATTCCCGGATAACAAGCCTCACATTTTGCCATGCTATCATTTTCACTAATAAAAATTAACCAACATATGTGTAAATAAAAATGAACCATTTTTATTTATAATAAAAAATTTAAATCGTTGATGTTTTAATTAAGCCATACGGGCCTTCTCAAAATCAAATCAAACATACGTGCAAATATTCTACCATATCTCGCGCTAACCTTTGTGAATGCAGGTTAGATGTATGCCTAGGATTTTATTTTCCTTTGGGTATTGTAAATATTATTTTTGGGAAATGTAATTAATAGATTAGGCAGGCGGTTGCATCCCCCGAGGTTATGTAACCTTTAATCTTTACTTTTCCGCATTTATTCATTGCTTTGTGTATGGATTTACAATTTTCCGCACATATGTTAAATCATGCATAATAACTTCAAAAAGACTTAAGTGCGAATATACGCATATAAGAAATACAGTTTTTTTATAGATGTAATATATTGTAATCACATAAGAAATAAGCAACTTATCCCAGACCCGAGTCTTTGTATCTTAGTGGGTCATCCCCTGGATTTTAAGCCTCACAGGACTCTAATTCCTAGAAAGAGTTAATACAGGTGGCAACTCCACACTAAGAGATGGCAGATGCGGGTTTAACCGATCTAAATGTTTTCGCTCTCTCTACCAAACCTTCTTCGGGTCCCCGACTCGGTGCACTTTTTAAACAACCTAGTGGACTGCTCCTTTCATTACGCGCGCTCTCAACCCATCCTCCATGTCGCATGCTCACAGTGGCGACTCTGCTGGGGATTTTTCTAAAATTTATTTTTTAATGGTTTTAGATTTTAGATAAGTGCTGAAAATTATAGATTATGTTATTCCATTTTCTCTTATTTATAACATATTCATAATTTCACATTGCAATAGAGGGGATTAGCCCATAAGATTGAGGTACCCTATTACCACAAAGCGTTCTCTTGTACTAATCTACCTCCTTGAGAAAAGATAGTACTTGAGCGGGTGGAGCACTTATTGCCATATCGCATGTACCTCCCTCATTAGATACCATTTGGGGAGAGGCCTTGAGTGTATTTTAGTGCAACAAGAACCTTATACATCAACCCATTTACAAACCTCATGTAAATAAACCATGGGCATTTTCCCTAGGGATTTACCCAACAAATGAATATGCATTATATTTTTCTTGCAGCTACGCTCCTTAGTATCTTCATGGTACTAAGATGAACCAAACTTAGAATAGAGACTAGCTAAAAACCCTACACGCGGGAGTTATATGGTTGAAAGATTGAACGTTACATGCTATATGCTATGCGTTTACTACTTATCATTGTACAAATATCATGCTAACCACGAATCTTAGTGCAGACACTCGAACACACACACACACATGATGTAACATAACATCTTCTCATCATCATACTTTGGATTAGTTGACACTCAAGATGGTTTCACCCTAGGACAACATGAAACCAATTAGAATCATGAAACATCACTTACCCTTTTTCAGCGAGATGTCCACTTAACATCCAGCTATTAGCCAGTACAAGGCAAACATACCTTTCCTTTACTGCGTGATGTCCACTTGACATCTAACACTTAGCCCACAAGGGGCAATAATATATCCCACACATCTTCTTTGAGATGTCCACTCGACATCCAACTCATAGCCCACAAGGGGAAATCACACATACCACATAGCCTAAACGAGGCAAATACCTACCAAAACCATTTTTTCCTACATCATGTGATGTCCCTACTGACATTTGAACCTAAGCCCACATAGGGCAAAATCATTTCAAAAACCTTACCAAATCCTCAAGGGTATATGCTTAATACCCGAACCATTCGCCCACACAGGGTAATGACTCGTACATCACCACATACCCTTAAATAATGATGACCACATGGGCATCCAAAACTCCACCCTAATTGGGTAAAATAACCAATTCATTCATTAGATAGCAATATTCGGTAGTTATTCTCATTTCATTAGAGTATGTCGCACTGCTTACCTGTAATCAATTTTACCTATTCCTTTCATGAGATCTAGTCATAGTGTAAAATCTCAAAATATTAACTTATTACCATACGGGTAACTTATTCATCTCACTTACACCACTCATATTACAATGTCACACAAACACCATACAAATCTCAAATCCTACCCCAGATGTTGGGTTTTCATTTCCACTTGTTATTATTTTTACCTAATGACTAACCTGTTTGTTTTAAATGGATTGACAAACATATTATTCATCTCACATCATGGCATGCTAACCCCTTCTGAATGCAGCCATAATAATAAACATCTCACACATATTTTGCATCATGAATCATATCATGAATTTCAAATGCATGGTCTAATCTTCTACTTGTATATCTTAGCTTGGAAAAGACCTACTCATCGCTTGGTCTGCATTTCTCCAATCATGGCTAATCTGGTGGGGATTCTGTACATTGACTCAAGCGAGGACTCGAGTTTTGATTTAGATTCAGTTCGAAATACGTCTTTCATGGCCAATCCACAAGAAGAAGGTGTGAGGGAGGATCACCCTATTCGTATGGGAAAAAATTCTCAACAATTATCGCTGAGCCCTGAGATTGCAGCTACCTTGAATACCTTTTACAACAGCGAACAGCTAGCATCGCTCATTTGCCAGCATGCCAGGATGGACCAAACGGTAGTGTCCAGCCTGGAGTTCACCCTTAACAATGGTAATCCAACTAATCAGCCTGAAAATGGGGGACCTCCCACCTCACACATGGTGCCCCCAACACCTTTTATCAGTTCGGAGTAGGATAAAGTCAACTGAACCAGAATCAATTCTTCCCTGGACAAATTGGGCAGCTGGTATTCGCACTAGGGCCTTTCTACCAAGGAATGATCCAACAACCTGTTCCTAGCTGGAGTACGTCGATTGCCTCACAATTCCAAACACCTCAACTGCCTAATTTTGTGGCATATCCCCAAGGGCAATGTGGTTTTTATTCAAACACTAGGAACGCCATCCTCCAACAACCAGGCATGGCAAAAATATGGCAACAATTTTGGCCACTCATGGTGGCAACCTAATGAACACATACCCTACACAACCGACAGTTAGGGATAAAGATAGCTTGCCACCCAACTTCGTAATGCGGCAATTTGAAAAGTATGTGGGCTCTGGCGACTCAAGTGCTCACTTGACGCATTATCAGTTTGTAATGAGGGCATTAAGGATTAACAAACGGATGATGGCTAAGCTCTTTGTCATCACCTTGGGCCATCTAGTCAGTGAATGGTACAGCCACCTTCCGCTGGACATAGCCACTGATTGGAGTAGCCTTGCTCAGGCTATGATGGGGCATTATTGTTTCAACTCTCAAATGGAAACCACAATGCAACATCTAGAGGCCATAAGGCAAGAGCAGGGTGAAAGCTTCAAATCCTACTATGCACGTTGGATGGCCACACAGGTCAGGCTTTAGGCTCGCTTAAGTCTACCGAAGATGATAACCAAGCTTCTGGATGGTGCACTACCATTATACAGGAACAATTTTGGGTCAGACATCTTTTTGATCTATTAAGAAGTGTTTGAGAAGGTGAATAGGATAGAGCACTTTGAATCTATGGACACATTTGAGTGGTGCTAGAAAAACCCATGATTGATGATGTAATAAATTAGCTTTTAGCTACTTTGCCAACGAGGCTGTTGAATTTTGAATAAATTGAATTTGTTTATTTGCTTGATATTCTATCGATGACATCACACATTCTCATAAACATATACATAATGGTTTTAGAACATTTGACACATCATGTCATGAAATTAATTTGGGTATAAATGGATTCCCAAAGTTATAATAAGTTCAAATGATTTAACTCTTGAGAAAAAGAGAGAGATAGACTAATATACTTAGATAACGCGTGATAGTAGGTACAATGTTCCTCAAAGTAGATGGATTCGGAAGGAATACTCGAATGTTCCTCAAACTCTGGAATTTTTTCCTTAGTTTAAGCATGCAAGTCTATTTATTCTTAGACATTAACACACTCAACATTAGTTTTTAGAGAGGGGAATTACTTCCTTATGAGCTTTGTCATCAGAGCTAAGATGGAATTATCAATGAAGTCCACTCAGAATGACTTGCTACTAGAAGGAGATGCTTCATTGGCTGTAAAATTTGCCTTAGCACCTTCTTCTCTTGCTTTCTATGCTAAGAGAGTTCTCAACATTAGGAACTTCCCTAACTAGAGGGGTTAGAGGGGTAGAGGATGGTTGTGAAGAAAGGATAGGTTCAAGAATTTGTACATTTGAAGAAATGGGATTGGATTTAGTTTTTACAAGGGAAGGAATTATTGTGGTTTTAAAATTTGGTGGGGGAGAAGAACTAGTATTTTGAGTGTGGGAATGAGAAGTTGGGGTATATTTAGGAGAATTTACAGTATCTTGAGGCTGAGAAGGAGAATTTACAAGAATAGAAGGAATTTCAGAATATACAAGAGTTGGGATGGAAGGATTTAAAGAAGAAATTAGGGTATCATTTAGAGGTACTTGGGGGTTGGCTGATTGATCCAAGGATGGGTCAGCTTAAGGTAACTCAGTTTAAGCAGAAGAAGGCTCAGGCTGAATGGAAGTTGGGTTAAGAATAATAGCCTCAGGAAGAGCAGATTTTTCCTAGTCTAAAATCTCCACATCTCCACCAACATCCTCTTCGTCGTTGCTCACCACTTCCACATTTCGCTTGATAGGGTGAGTGTAGGTAGAGAGCTTTGGTTGAGTATCCCTTGCTTTAGAAATGACTTCCTCCAAATGGGGTGCTACAGCTTTATTGAAGGTTTTAGGGTTCTCTGTTCCTTTCATTGGGGTCCCTAGCTCTTTAATTACTTCAGTCGCCTCCAACTTCCACTTTCTCTATAGTAAGGTTTCTTCCTTGTCCTTTAAATTCTCTTCTTATTTAGCCTGTTATCTCACCTTAGCTTCCCTCTGAGCATGAGTTTTTAGCTTTAATGGCTTTTTTCTCCTAGCTTGTGGCTTGGCAGGCATGACACCTGCCCTTTCTTTTATTTGACTGGCTCTTACTCTTTGAGAGCCATCTTTGCTTTGGGAAAAGAAGTAAGCGATTGTTGGGAGTTTCTCCAGCTGAGCAAATAGAGGAACATCCTCATTGGTCTCTTCGTTAGATCTCTCAAAATCTACCACAAACGCATCTTCATCCTCCTTCAGCGTAGCTTTTGGGAACATAGTTTGTTCCACTCTAGGCTTCTTCATCTTAAGGTCTTTAGCCTTGGTATAGTGGGTGTGAACCTGCTCGTACTTTAGCTTGCTAAAATGAGGCATATCCAACACCTTCTTCATTAGAAGAACCATCTCACTAGGGCCATCCAAGAATGAAGCTATGTCGAGCCACACCGCCTTCATTAGAGCGGTAATGAAGGTAACCATAATGGTAGATGATAGTAACTTTGCTCAAGCGATGCATAAGCAACACTAGCCAATTGAGTTTCTTGTCTTCTACCATATGGTAGACCACACACCTCTCAAAGTAGGTGTAGCTACTTAGGGACCTTGTCTTGGGTAACACATCTTCATGAGCAGCTCATGACAAGCTCTCGCCTCCCAGCTCTTCCCTGATGTAGCAATTTTTTCCAATCTGCTGGTACAGCCACTACCTCCTCATCTGCATAGTGCCTTTTAAAGGCATGTTCAACAAGTTAGCCATGAAATTGGCATATATAAAGAATGAGACATTGTTGAATTCAACCATTAAGATGTCTTCAAAACCCTCAATTGTGAAAAGAGTGGAGTAAAACCCCTTGATGAGGCTTTTGATTGTAGGACCTTCAATGAGAAGGAACTAGCTAAGGTTTTGCTACTTGATAACTTTATGCATTAACAGGTTGAGAAGAAGACTCTCATTGTTCCCTTCAAACACCAGAACAAAATCCAGGTCTTTAGCCCACTCAACTTTGGTAAAGATAGTTCCAAAAGGAAAAATAATTTTCTGCCAGGAACCATCGATATGTTCAAACATATTCTTCTTCCATTCGCATTGGAGTGTCAGAGTTCTTTTGGTAGGCACCATTGTAGATGAAAGAAATTTGAGAATAGAAAGGAGTGTATGGTTCTTTTGCAAAAAAAATTGATTAGGATTCAAAGAGTAAGTAACCTCTCTCTCTTTCAGTCTTCAGCTTTTATAGACCTCTTCAACTTGCATAGACACGTGGCACTTCCACAACAAAGGATTAAAACAAACATTGAGATTAACACTTGATTCACCGACTTAGAAAAATGATGAGTTTAATAGTAGACGATTCTAATTCAAAACACGTCTTTTGAAAAGTGTGAGTTTTGATTTTTAACCGCGAAACTATTTTTCATTGCGTTACTTTAAAAAGTAAACGGTGTTAAACATGTGTTACCTCACTGATTTAAGATATGCTTTCCAACACTTAGCCAAATTTCTTGATTTTTCCTTCACAAGGGGTTTGTCATACTAATTTGCTACCTCAGAATAATGAACTACTCTTTGGGCAATGGTTTGGTGAATATGTTAACTCGCTGCTCCTCAGAAGGAACATACTCCAATTTTATATCTCTCCTTAACACATAATCCCCTATGAAGTGATGTCTTATATTGACATGCTTCATCCTGCCATGTTGAACTAGATTTTTTGATAGGTCAATTGCGCTCTTATTATCACACATAACTTCGAGACACTTTTACTTTATACCATAATCTTCCAATTGGTGGTTAATCCATAGTATTTGTGCTACACAACTTCTTGCTTCCATGTAATCAAGTTCAGCTGTACTCAGCGCAACAAAAGTTTTCTTCTTACTATACCATGAGACAAGGCATTCTCCAAGGAAATGGCATCCTCCCATGGTGCTTTTTCTATCGAGCTTGTCTCTTCCATAGTCAGCTTCTGTGAATCCTGTTGGAGTGAAATAACTAATATTAGAATACCATATACCTGCATCCAGAGATCCTTGCAAGTACTAGAGAATTCTCATTATAGTTTTCAAATGAGATTCTCTGGGGTCAGCTTGGTAACGAGCATAGTAGCACACAAGATACTGAATTCCAGCTTCATCTATACTTAAGATAGTATATGTGGCCATGGGAGTGGACATTGCCTTCAAATTCTCCATATCAAACTTCTTCTAGACTTCTTTAGCATACTTCAATTGACTGATGAAGATTCCATCTTCACTCTACTTGATTTGAAGTCCAAGGAAAAAGTTGAGCTCTCCCATCATTAATATTTCAAACTCATTCTTCATTTGCTTGCTGAACTCTTTGCACAACTTCTCGTCAAATGCTAAAAAATGATATCATCCACATAGATATGGACTAGGAACACACCTTCTTTTCTTCGCCTGATAATCAGAGTTGTATCAGCTTTCCCTCTTTCATAGCCTTTGCTAATAAGGAAATTGGTCAGCCTTCCAATCTGTAAAAAGCTTTCTTTAGCTTGAAGATATGATTAGGATTCTTTGGATCAGAGGTTGGTGAACATAGACTTCCTCTTGAATGAATCCATTCTGGAATGCACTCTTAACATCCATTTGAAGCATCTTAAAGTTCATATGAGATGCAAAAGTACATAGGATTCGAATAGCTTCAAGCCAAGCTATAGGAGCATAGGTTTTATCATAATCGATGCCTTCTTACAAATTATAGCCTTGAGCAATAAGCCTAGCCTTATTCCCAACAAAACTGCCATCTTCATCAAGCTTGTTATTGAAAACCCATTTTGTGCCGATGATTGATTTTCCTTTAGGCTTAGGAACTAGATCCCAACATCATTGCGCTTGAGCTGATCTAGCTCCTCTTGCATCATGATCATCCAATAATCATCTCCTTCTGCATCTTCAAACTTCTTGGGTTTAATCAATGAGATGAAAGCTAGATGGCTCATCATCCTACTAAGTTGACCTCGCATCATGACTGGAATACGAACTTCATCAACAATGTTATCAAGAAGATGGTTGTGATGAGTTCTAATCTCCCTTGGAAGATTTGAATCTACAACTGGAGGATCTGTAGTTGGTTGTTGAGGCTGAGGTTGTTCTTCACCATCATCATCTTCTTTGACTTCCTCAACTTTCGGTTCTTATACTGGGTTGGGAAGCATAGAGAGTTGCATGCTGAGTTGATTTACCTACTGGGTACTCCTTCATCCTCATCTGATGGACGTCTATTTGCATTGTTAGTTTCATCAAAATCTACATGCATAGACTCCTCTAATAGGCCGATTCTTTTCACATATATTCTATATGCCCTACTGTTAGTTGAGTTCCCTAGAAAGATACCTTCATCATCTTTTGGATCAAACTTACCTAGTTGTTGTTTTGCATTAAGAATAAAGCACCTACAGCCAAACTGAGATGACCAATCTTAGGCTTACACCCTCTCCAAAGCTCATATGGTGTCTTCTCAAGAATATAGAGAATTAATAATCAATTCAAGATATAATAGGCTATGTTAAGAGCTTCTCCCCAAAAAGTACTTTGGTAGATTATTATCACTCAACATGGATCGAGCCATCTCAACTATGGTTCTATTCTTCCTTTCTACAACCCCATTTTGTTGAGGAGTATAAGGAGTAGATACGTCATGCTCAATTCTATGTGTTGAACAAAATTCTTCGAAATGGAAATTCTCGAATTCACGTCCATGATCACTTCGGATTCTACTGATTTTAATTCCTATTTCGTTCATCATCCTCCTACTGAGTTTGACAAAATATTCACATGTTTCATCTTTTCTACTCTGTAAGACTACTCAAATGAATCTCGTAAAGTCATAAAAAAGCACCAACGAGAATCTCTTACCACCCATGCTCATAGGTTGAACTAGGCAGAAAAGATATAAGTGGAGGAGCTTCAACAGTCACTTAGTTAATACATGATTAATTGACTTAAATGATTTGTTAACTTGCTTACTGAGCTAACAAGCTCAGCAAAGTTCATCCTTCTCGAAGCTGATAATGAGTAAACCCACAACTAATTGCTTTTTAGCCCATTTGGATAGATGTTCATATTTATATGACCCAACCTTTTGTGTCAAAGCCACGAATTATCCTCCTTAGATACAAGACAAACATTAGTGGATCTAGGGGATAAATAAATCATATACACATTATTGATTCTAGGATTAAAGAGTATAATTGAGTCATTCTTACAATCAATAATAAAGCAAATTGCTGAGTTGAATGTAACCTTTTTTCCTTTCTCACAAAGCTAAGCTACACCGAGCGAGTTGAACTTGAGTCCTTTGACTAGAGAAACCCCTTCTATTGAAGAAGAGACACCAACAATGAAAAAGCCCACAATCTTTCCTTCTTGGTTATCTATGAAACTGACACTTCCTTTACTTTTACGCTCAAATGAGATGAACTAACTTTTATCTCCTATCATATGCCTTGAGCATCCGTTATCAAAATACCACATTCTAGAGTCATCAGCGGATCTAAGGTTCACCTACAAAACAATCATGTTTTCTTAGGTACCCATGCTCTTGAGCTGGGTCCTCCCTTGTTAGTAGTGCTTAAGTTACTCCGATCATACTCATCATAATAACCATTTTTATACCTATAAAGAGTTATAGCCCATCCAGCTTTATAACAAAACCACACACCATTTTTTCTTTAGGTTGGCTTGTTTCTTCTTTTTAGTGGAATTTCTCTTAGAATTGCGAGTGTGGTCACTCGAAGTTTAACTGTTGGCTAGAGGAGGAACCCGTTTCTCCTTCAAAGATGTTATCTCAATAATCAACTCATCTAATTGCTTAGCGAGCTTGCTATTTTGACATTCATGATACTTAGCCTTTTCTTAAAGAAAGTGGATATCAAGAGACAAGGAAGCAATGGTGTCTGCATGGTCTTCACTTCTTCTCACTAGCTCCTTAATGTTTTTTTTTGAGTTATTAGTTAGTTTCATAACATCAAAGTGTACCTAGGTGAGCTTTTCAATAGACAAAGGGATTTCAGAATGTACCTAGGCTTAAGGAGATTTCCCTTTATTGCACTCAACTTCAGAGTCAACAGTGGATTGGTTGCTCTTAGAAATAGATGCTGAGCTCTCACCCCTTTGATATTCTATTTCCATTAAGCAGAGAGTAGCTAAATCTTTTGCTTCTTCATCAAATGATGAAGACTCTTCAAAATCACTCTAGGTGACAGCAAGTGCCTCATTCTTCTTTGCGAACCTCTTCTTATATCTTTCCTTCTTAGTCTTTGGACATGATGAATGGATATGGGCTTTTTCAACACAACCAAAGCACTTGATGTCTTTGTTGTGTTCCTTCTTAAGTCCTTCCTCATCTTCATGTTGGTGTTCAATTGACTTGTTTTTAGTGGGAAGCTTCTTCTTATTGAACTTCCCATGTTTGAGCGGACAACGTTCTACATGCACGGTCACCGCGAGGCGCCGACCTTGTGAGATGCGACATGGGGTTTTCAGAAAATGTGTTGTTATGGTTGTGGAAAAAATTCCTAAGACTTTAGGCCTAAACCTCTATCCTACTTCATACAAAGTCACCACCCAGAACAGCTTTTCCCGAAAATTCGGTATAGCCTAGATCCGTTAAGCCTATATGATACTGTAGTATAGAGATTCAGGTTCGGATAAGTTACTTATTTCATCATTATTTAAGTCATATTAGGCAAGTCGCTACCATATTCCAATATCATGATATCCCATTCCAAATCATTTTTGAGTTATGTTTTAGCATGCATACAGAAGGCAATAAATAAGTGTGGAAAGTAAACACGTAGGAAAGTAAGTGCACCTAGTCTAAGGGGGATTATTTATATATTTTGGGGATGGGGAATACAAATTGCCTAAAATACATGTGATCTAGGTAAACGAATACATCCATGTCCTAATATACAAATGATCTAACAAATACATAATTTTTATTGAAGTTTGATACCCGAATGAAAATAAATCCTAACATACATCTAACGTAGTCTACCTGCATCCATTAAAAGAGTAGCAAGGTTTAAAGGTGATACTCGACCTGTCACGATTGGCGATTCCCAATGTGGGATATTTATGATGATCCGGGGCTTTGCATCGTTGCATTATGCTAGTCTTACTGGTTTACCGAAGCTCTTGATGAATTGTTGGTTCTGTAATGGTTTCCCTCCGAATGTTGACCTTCTGCCCATTTCGTTTATAGGGAAAGGTTTAAGGTAGGTACGAGCCAAAGAAAACCCATCCACTATGATAAGTCAGTAAAGATGTGGCTTGTTGAAAGGCCCGTTGGCTGTAATAAATTAGGAAAATGCGAACCGCGGTAGGTCTATTGACTATAATAAGTTGGGAAAATGCAAACCGTAATAGGTCCATTAATTGTGATAAGTCAGGAAAATGTGGATCGTAATAGGTCCATTGATTGTGGTAAGTCGGGAGAATGCAGACCACATCAGGTCCATTGATTGTGATAAGTCAGAAAAATGCGGCCCATAATAGGTCCATTGATTGTGGTAAGTCAGGATAATGTGGACCGTAATAAATCTATTGATTGTGATAAGTTAGGAAAATGCGGACCGTAATAGGTCCATTTATTGTGGTAAGTCGGGAAAATGTAGACCATAATAGGTCCATTGACTCTAATAAGTCGGTAAAATGAGGACCGCGGTAGGTCTATAGATAATAATAAGTCGAGAAAATGCGGATTGTAATAGGTCCATTGATTGTGATAAGTCGGGAAGATGCTGACTGTAATAGGTCCATTGATTGTGATAAGTTAGAAAAATGGGGACTATAATAGGTCAATTGACTGTGTTAAGTCAGGAGAATGTGGATCGTAATAGGTCTATTGATTGTGGTAAGTTAAAAAAGGTGCGGATTGTAGAAAGTCTATTGACTGTTATAAGTCGAAAAAGGTGCGGACTATAGATAGTCCATTAACTGTAGTAAGTCAAAAATAGGTGTGGACTGTAGAAAGTCCATTGACTGTAATAAGTCAAGGAAAATACGGACTGTAGAACATCCATTGACTGTAATAAGTCAGAGGAAATGTGGACTGTAGAGTCCATTAACTGTAATAAGCTAGGGAAAATGCGGACTGTAGAAAGTCCATTGACTGTAATAAGTCGGAGAAAATACGGGCTGTTATGAATCCTTCTTATGAGTTGATCTCTGGTTGATCAAGGATTGCTTTGTACCATCGTCTTATTGCTTCCAATTAACAACGAGGTGAGTGGCTATTTCTTTGAACCTTTAATTAGGCGTACTGCTTCCTTTACGATCCTTCCTTGAGTTGATTAATGACATTTTCGCATATGATTACAGAGTGGCGGCAGCAAGTGAGTCCGCGTTGAGGCTAGGTGATCGGAGGGCCCTTTTATACCACCCCCAGGGTATTATAGAGGGTTGGGTAGCTATGCCCATGGACACCGCCTTTTCTCTCCTATCCCTTATCGAGAATAGTACCCCGTGTAGAGCTCCCAACCAACCATCATATCCTGGATTTCATCCCCCCAAGACACCACACATGTGAGCTTCCTTCTTTCCAAGTCTCTTTGCATCTTTTGTGTGCTTTTATCCTGATGTTTTAATTTACCAGGTTCATCGAGTAGAGGCAGAGCAGATGGCCCATTACTATATGTCTGCGAGGGATCTAATCATCTCATAGAATAACACTGTTGGGTAAGACTTTCTACTTTTGCTCCTTAAGTTTCCGCTAGTGATGGATAGTACTTCATACATGATGTGATTGTGATGTGATGATAGATTGTGCATGCATGTTCATTATATGGCATGTGATTTTTTATGCTAAGTGTTGGTTATGCTGGATCGCTAAGCTCGATCTTCCGTATATGCTAGGGCTCGGGAGCTGGCAGACTAGCTTGTGTTGTCAGAGCGCCTGATGAAGGACCAAAGGGAGCGCATCTGGAGGATGGAGAGGAATCTCTCTAGGTGCAATGGCAAGAGCAAGGGGTGGAGACAATGACCGGGGTCAGGAGTGCGGAGTTTGAGGAGCAGGACTTCGCCAAGCAACTGAGGAGGATGAAGGCAGTCAGCCCTTGGGGAGAGGCATTTGGAGGATCTATTCTTCATCAAGAGTCTTCTAAGGATGATCTTGATCATGCAAGTAATATTGTTCGCCACTTTTCCATTGATAAGTTTAATAGTTTGTTCACAAGATTCGGCTATATATCAATGGTGTCAAAAACTTGTTCACGTAAAGTATAGGTGTTGTCAGTACCTCTTGTCAAATAGAAAAATGATGATAACTGCAAGTATACAGTTGCGATGTAGTTTTAAAAGATATCAATCCCATAGGGAAGGACTAGCTCTAAAGATTAGCAAGGAAGATAAAATAAGGAAAATAAAATATAATGAAGTAAAGGTTAGGAAAGAAGGGTTAGAATGAAAAATGAGTAAATATAGGTATGAAAGATTAGAGAATCTAAATATATAGATTTAAACTACGAAATAAGTATAGCAGAGAAAGAATGCAAGTTCAACAAAGATGTTATGATTCACTAAACTAATCTAACAAACCCGGTTCTAAATACTCAGATGTTCAATTATTCATCGCTGAACAACACATAAAATGACTTTTCTAAATCGAGCTCAAAGGAGTTAAGACAATTATATAAACCTGGACAACTTCAATACTATGCTTAGTACGGGTCGCTCACGCATAGCCACATTTAGCAAGTTACCATTCCAAAAATTTTGGCTCCCTAAATAGCATTATATCACAAATCCAGTGATTATACACGATATTATTAACCTCAAAATTACTCTTAAAATTAACTCCAACGCATATAACTTAATTAACATAAATGACTTAACACAAAATACACATTATGACATAGACATATCATAAACTTCGAAATAAAAAGTATAAGTAGAAATCAAAGCAAAGTTGTAAGGTATGCAAGTGAAAGATAAAGTTGATCAAACCGTATCCACTCTTTAATGGGAGTCATCAATTCCACAATTCTTGTGCCTACTTTGAATTCAGTCTCGGCTCTTACAAAACCTCCGCTAGGATGCTATTCTTTGTGAATATCGAACAAACGAATATTGAAGAATGAAAACTTTATTGACAAGTGATTTTCAAGTACACTTGTACAACAATCACTCGAGAATATAGAGAAATCTAGTGATCATAACAAGAATTCAAATTACTTAAACATTTTCTCGCTAACACTTATAAACGTAGCGAACTCTCTATCTACACACACTATATCTCTCTATAATTGCACTCTAATGTTCTCCTCTTTGGTGGTGTATGAAATTTTTAAGGTTTGGAGCCTTATTTATAGAGTTCGAAGGGTTGCATCTATCCAGACGAAGGGTTGTGTCCATTGGTGAATGATTACATCTCTTCATTATGATTGGTTTAGAAGCTTTGATATAATCCACAATGGATAGGCACCTTTTCATGATTGGTTGACTTCTGACAGTTGTCTTATAGTTGGTAGTTGATGGCGGTTGATGGCGGTTGATCATGCTTATCTGGTAATTGGTAGTTAAGAAGATAAAACAAAAAAACCGTCCAAGTCACGACCGCGATATATATGTTACGACCATGAATCTTTTATTGGTATACTTCTATTTCTGAAGTATACAAGTTACGACCGCGAATGATTATCGCGATCGTGAATTGAGTTTTTCTTCAGAATTCTTCTTGCAACTTCACCGATCTTTGAAAGTTCCGATCCTAAGCGAAATCTTTAAGTTCCACGCATCTTTTTGCACCTTTTTCACTATTTTTTCATAGAATTCAACTTTGATAATTTTACTCCCAAGTTTTACCTAGCATTTGCTTTTGCATAAAAAACAACTACATACCATGTGAAATCTTTTATATGAAGTATAAAAATGACTTAATTCATAATGTTAAATGTATAAAATTAATATGATATTAAGTGTAATTATACACTTATCATACCCCCACACTTAACTTTTGCCTTGTCCTCAAGGTAAATTCAACAGAAGTGTATAAATTGGTAAACAAGTTCATACCTTATTTGGTGAAAGACTATTGCAGTGAGTACCACATTCCATGTTGCAAAAGATTTCAAGTAGAAGTTCGAAATTTCCCACAAATTAGTAATGTGCAACTTATATAGCTTAGTTTCATACCTTTGTTCTTAATGGAGAGTCAACCGAATCACATCTTCATATAAGCATTATATGCATACTCGAATATTACCTTCTCTTAAGCATAGTAAAAACTATAAAGGACTTAGAAAGCACACTTTGATTATTTCTCTCAAGGCATTTTTAGGTAAGCTAGGATGCTAAAAACACTCTCAGTGGTTGCATTTTATGCTCCATACCACTCTCTCCTTTTTTTTCTTTTAGGCATATGTTTTTGAAGTACTGTGTACTTTGCACCCATTTTTTGTGCTATGCTTTCTTTTCTTTTTTCACTCAATGAATGGTTGCAGTTTCTACTCCGTACCATTCCTCACCTTTTGCATAACTCATTGGTTATCCTCTCTTTCTTTTGATTTTTCTTTAATACCCTCATCCTTTATTGATCAATTTCAAAGTATTATGGCTA
>CATIWQ010466095.1:0-14416 GCA_949673415.1 Euphorbia schlechtendalii | reverse complement strand
TTATTCTATCTATTTTGACCTTTCTAGGGCTCTGATCATTGCTTGATTGCCCCACAAATGGTAGTGAGCCGTGTGATGGAGTTTTGACGTGCTCAAAAATCTGACTCCTACTTTATGTTGTTTGTCTTTGCACCGGTTGTTTTTCCCAACTTGCTTGGTCGACATTTTGGCCTTATTCTAGCTTCGATCTTTTTGATCTTTGCATGCATTGATCTTTCATCCTTATATGATGAGGCAATTGCTATCACGCGTTGTCTAAGTACGTTTATTTATCTCTCCCTTTCTCTCAAGAGTCAAATAATTTGAATTTATTGTGGGGAATCCATTTATACCCAAATTAATTTCATAAAATGATGTGTCACGTGTGCTAAAAACATTATGTATATGTTTATGAGAATGCATCATGTCATTAATAAGATATCAAGCAAATAAACAATGTTCAATTTATTCAAAAATTCAAAAGGTCCCATGGGAAAAGTAGCCAAATGCTAATTTATTACATAATCATTCATCAAGGTTAGTGCCCCCCATAGGTGTCTATGGATTCGAAGTGCTCCATCTGCTCTGCCTTCTCAAACACTTCTTGATAGCTGGAGAAGCTATCAGATTTGAATTTGTTCCTGTATGGTGGTAGTGCACCATCCAGCAGCTTTTTTATCATCTCCGGTAGGGTCAAACGAGTTTGCAGCCTAACTTGTGTAGCCATCCAATGTGTATAGTAAGATTTGAAGTTCTCACCCTACATTTTCCTTATGGCCTCCAGATGTTGCATTGTGGTTTCCATTTGAGAGTTAAAACCATAATACACCAGCATAGCTTGAGCGAGGCTATTCCAATCGGTGGCTATATGTAGTGGAAGGTGGCTGTACCATTCATTGACTGGGTGGCCTAAGGTGAGGACGAAGAGCTTAGCCATCATTCGGTTGCTGACCCTTAATGCTCTCATCACCATTTGATAATGAGTCAAGTGAGCATGCGGGTCGCCAAATCCTATATACTTGTCAAACCGCGGCGTTGCAAAATTAGAGGGCAAGCTATCTTCATCCCCTACTATCAGTTGTGCAGGGTACGTATTCCTTAGGTGGCCACCGTGAATGGCCAAGAACTGTTGCCATAGTTCCGCCATTCCTGGTTGTTGGAGGATAGCATTCCCAATGTTTAGATAAGAGTTATATTGCCCCTAGGGAAATGCCTCAAAATGGAACAGTTGAGGTGCCTGGAATTGTGAGGCAACCGACATACTCCTAGTGGGAATAGGCTGTTGGGACATTCCATGGTAGAAAGGCCCAGGTGCGAATGCGGGTTGGACAGTTTATCCAGGGAAGAATGGATTCTGGTTCAGCTGACTTTGAATTGCCTCGAACTGATAAAAGGTAGTTGGGGGAATCATGAGTGAAGTAGGTGTTCGCCACTTTCTTACTGATAAGTTCAATGATTTGTTCACAAGATTCTGTTATATATCAATGGTGCCAAAAACTTGTTCAGGAAATATATAGGTGTTATCAGTACCTCTTATCAAATAGAAAAATTATAATAACTGCAAGTATAAAGTTATGATGTAGTTTTAAAAGATATCGATCCCACAGGGAAGGGCAAGCTCTAAAGATTAACAAAGATGTTACGATTCACTAAACAAATCTAACAAACTCGGTTCTAAATTCTCAGATGTTCAATAATTCACCACAGAGATCCACATGAAATAACTTTTCTAAATCTAGCGTAAACGAATTAAGACAATTATGTAAACCTAGACAACATCAGTACTATGCTTAGTACGGGTCACTCTCACATAGCCACATTGAGCAAGTTACCATTACAAAAATGTTAGCTCACTAATCAACGTTATATCACAGATTCAGTGATTATACATGATATTGTTAACCCCGAAACTACTCTTAAAATTAACTCGAACGCATATAACTTGATTAACATAAAAGACTTAACACGAAATACACATTATGACACATAGACATATCATAAACTTCAAAATAGAAAGTATAAGTAGAAAGCAAAGCAAATTTGTAAGGTATGTAAGTGAAAGCTAAAGTTGATCAAACCATATCCACTCTTTAATGGGAGTCGTCAATTCTCGCAGTTCCTACGTCTTCTTTGAATTCGATCTCGACCCGTACAGAACCTAGGGTGCTATTCTTTGTGAATGTCAAATAAATGAATATTTAAGAACAAAAACTTTTATTGATAAGTGATTTTCAAGTAAACTTATACAACAATTGCTCGAGAATGTAGAGAATCTAGTGATCGAAACAAGGATACAAATCACTTAAATATTTTCTCGCTAATGCTTATGAACGTAGCGAACTCTCTATCTACACACACTATATGTAACCCTATAATTGCACTCTAATATTCTCCTCTCTTTTGGAGTCACTTTGGTGCACACCACGCACTCTAATGCCCACTCTGGTGGTGCACGAAATTTTTGAGGATTGGAACACTATTTATAGAGTTCGAAGGGTTGCATCTCTTCATTGTGATTGGTTGAGAAGCTTTGTTATAATCCACAATGGATAGGCACCTTTTCATGATTAGTTGACTTCTGATAGGTGTCTTATAGTTGGTAGTTGATGGCGGTTGATGGAGATTGATCATGCTTATCTGGCGGTTGGTAGTTAAGAAGATAGAACCCACGACCGCGATATATATGCCGCGATCGTGAATCTTTGATTGGCAGACTTCTGTTCTGAAGAAGAATAAGTCAAGACCACGAATGCTTGTCATGACCGTGAATTGCATTATTCTTCAGAATTCTCCTTGTAACTTCACCGATCCTAAGCCAAATCTTTGAGTTCCATGCATCTTTTCGCATCTTTTTCACTCTGTTTTCATAGAATTCTACTTTTGATCATTTTACTCCTAAGATTTACCTTGTATCTGCATTTGCATAAAAAACAACTACATACCACGTGAAATCTTTTATATGAAGTATAAAAATGACTTAAAATATAGTGTTTAGTGTGTAAAATTGATATGATAATAAGCGTAATTATACACTTATCATACCCCCACACTTAACTTTTGCCTTGTCCTCAAGGTAAATTCAAGAGAAGTGTATAAATTGGTAAATAAGTTTGTACCTCATTTGGCGAAAGACTATTGCAGTGAGTATCATATTCCACGTTGTAAAAGATTTCAAGCAGAAGTTAGAAATTTCCCACAAATTAGTAATGTGCAATTTGTATAGGTTAGTTACATACCTTTGTTCTTAATGGAGAGTCAACCGAATCGCAGCTTCATATAAGCGTTATATGCATACTAGAATATTACCTTCTCTTAAGCATAGTATATAGTATAAAGGACATAGAAAGCACACTTTGATTAATTTCTCTCAAGGCATTTTTAGGTAACCTAAGATGATAAAACACTCTTAGTGGTTTCATTTTATGCTTCATACCACTCTCTCATTTTGTTTCTTTTAAGCATATGTTTTTGAAGTACTTTGTACTTTGCACCCATTTTTCATGCTAAGCTTTCTTTTCTTTTTGTCACTCAATGAATGGTTGTAGTTTCTTCTCTGTATCATTCCTCACCTTTTGCAGAACTCATTGGTTATCCTCTCTTTCTTTTGATTTTTCTTTAATGCCCTCATCCTTTATTGATCAATTTCAAAGTATTATGGCTATAGTTTCCTAACACTTTAATCATACTTAATACTTATAGGACTTATTCGAGATTTGCATATAAAACTCATAGTAAGAATACCATTAGATATTACTCCACTTAAACTTAGCGGAAGTATTAAACTAAAACTATATAACTTATACTAATTCATGTTGCATTGAAATATAATTCGAATGTTACTCACCACTCATCCTTGCCAAATTGATAAATGTTGCTCTTGAATGTTAATCACCACTCATCCTTGCCAAATTGATAAATGTTGTGCACTAACATCAAACTTGTAAATACCTACACTCACAATAACCTTAAACAAATGATAGTAAAGTATAAGAATAGATAATGTATAAATGTCATGAAAATCAACAAAAAATTTTCAAATTCTTCGATTTTTCATTTTATTCAATTTTTTGGATTTTTTACAAATGCCTCCCACACTAATAAACACGATGTCCTTATTGTGAGAGATTTTATTAAAAATGAAAAACTAAACAAACAACTAACTAGTCTATAAATTTGAAAAAGAAAAGTAAGAAAAGAATAAACCCGTTTTTATTAAGAAGGAGAATCCAGGGCCCATGTTGTGATCGCGAAGGCCTATCATGATCGTGACTTCCTTAATCCTAGAAATAGTAGGTTTTGAAACCTAATATTCATGAGCGTAAGATGTATGTAGCGGTCGCGAAATTCTTTAATTCTTCAAATTCTTCAAATTTTAAACTTTGTACCCAGAAAAACTTAGTAAACAAACGTATTAAATATAATTGCCTTCCCCGGATAATTCGATTTCTAGAATGCACTTGCCTTCCTCGGACTTGATCTTTAGAATGCACTTGCCTTCCCCAGCAATGACACCAAAAACTTGTTCACCACTTTCCTACTAATAAGTTTAATGATTTGTTCACAAGATTCGGCTATATATCAATGGTGCCAAAAACTTGTTCATGAAAAATATAGGCATTGTCAGTACCTCTTATCAAATAAAAAAATGATGATAACTGCAAGTATATAGTTGCGATGTAGTTTTAAAAGATATCGATCCCAAAGGGAAGGGCTAGCTTTAAAGATTAACAAGGAAGATAAAATAAAAAGAAAGTAAAATAATGTATATTTTTGGATAAGAGAGTTAGAATGAAAAATGAGTAAATATAGGTATGAAAGATTAGAGTACCTAAATATATAGATTTTTCCCTACGAAATAAGGATAGCAAGGAAAACATGTAAGTTCAACAAAGATATTACGATTCACTAATGTAATCTAACAGACTTAGTTCTAAATACTCATATGTTCAATTATTCGCCGCAGAGAAACACATGAAATAACTTTTCTAAATCTAGCACATATGAATTAAGACAATTATGTAAACCTAAACAACACCAATACTATGCTTAGTACAGGTCGATCTCACATAGCCACATTTAGCAAGTTATTATTCCAAAAATGTTGGCTCACTAAACAGCGTTATATCACAGATCCAATGATTATACACGATATTGTTAACCCTGAAACTATTCTAAAAATTAACTCCAATGCATATAACTTGATTAGCATAAAAGACTTAACACGAATACCCATTATGACACATAGTCATATCATAAACTTCGAAATAGAAAGTATAAGTAGAAAGCAAATCAAAGTTGTAAGGTATGCAAGTGAAAGCTGAAGTTCATTAAACCGTATCCACTCTTTAATGGGAGTCGTCAATTCCCACAATTCTTGTGTCTACTTTGAATTCGATCTCAGCCCATACAGAACCTGCACTAGGATGCTATTCTTTACGAATATCGAACAAATGAATATTGAAGAATGAAAACTTTTATTGATAAGTGATTTTCAAGTACACTTATAGAATAATCGCTCGAGAATGTAGAGAATCTAGTGATTGAAACAAGGATTCGAATCACTTAAACATTTTCTTGCTAACGCTTATGAACGTAGCGAACTCTCTATCTACACACATTATATGTAACCCTATAATTGCACTCTAATATTGTCCTCTCTTTTGGTGTCACTTTGGTGCATGCCATGTACTCTAATGCCCACTCTGGTGGTGCATGAAATTTGTGAGGATTAGAACCCTATTTATAGAGTTCGAAGGGTTGTGTCTATCCAAATGAAAGGTTGTGTCCATTGGTGAAAGATTGCTTCTCTTCATTGTGATTGGTTGAGAAGCTTTGATATAATCCACAATAGATAGGAACCTTTTCATGATTAGTTGACTTCTGATAGGTGTCTTATCATTAGTAGTTGATGGCGGTTGATCATGCTTATCTGGCTGTTGGTAGCTAAGAAGATAGAACCAGAAAACCATCCATGTCACGATTGTGATATATATATAGCAACCGTGAATCTTTGATTGGTAAACTTCTGTTCTGATGAAGAACAAATCACGATCGTGAATGCTTGTCATGACCATGAATTGCATTATTTTTTAGAATTCTCCTTGTAACTTCACCGATCTTTGATCCTAAGCCAAATCTTTGAGTTCCATGCATCTTTTCGCACATTTTTCACTCTTTTTTCATAGAATTCTACTTTTCATCATTTTACTCCCAAGATTTACCTAGTATCTGCATTTGCATAAAAAATAAACTACATACCACGTGAAATCTTTTATATGAAGTATAAAAATGACTTAAAATATAGTGTTCAGTGTGTAAAATTAATATGATAATAAGTGTAATTATACACTTATCAGTAAGAGGTCCCCCTGTCGGATTGACATTGTTAAGGGTAACCTCCGGGCTGGACACTGCATTCTGGGTCCTCCCGAGGTGTTGGCGAATGGGCGTAGCTTACTGTTCGCTGTCGGCAAAGGCATTTATGGAAGCTACAATCTCGGTGCTCATCGATGACTGTTGAAAATTTTGTCCCCGTACGGACAGGGTGATCTTCCCTTGCACCTTCTCCTTGTGGACTGGCCATAATAGTGCGTTGAACCGAAACCGAGTCTGAACCCAAGTCCTCACTTGAGTCAATGTACGAAACCCCCTCCAGATTAGCCATAATTGGGGAAACGCAAACCAGGCGATGAGCAGGCCACTTCCAAGCCCCTTTGATACACGAGCAGAATATTAGACCGTGCATGTAAGATTCGTGATATGATTTATGATGCAAGAAATGCATGGGATGTTTAATGTTATGGATAAATTCACAAGGGGTTAGCATTCCATGATGTGAAATAACATGTATGTTAATCCATTTGAAACAAACAGGTTAGTCATTAGGTAAAGATGAAAATATGTGGAAATGAAAATCCAACAATGGGGGTTGGATTTTAGATTTGTATAATGACATTGTAACATGAGCGATGTAAGTAAGGTGACTAAGTTACCTATGTGGTAATAGGTTAATGATTTGAGGCTTTGTACTATGAGATGGTCAAAATTATTTCAGGTAAGCGGTGTGACATACCCTAATAAAATGAAAACAACTACCATATGTAGCTACTTAACGAATGATTTGGTCATTTGGCCTAATTAGGGCGGAGTTTCAGATTCTTTTGTGGTCATCACTATTTGTAGGTATGTGGTGATATGTGAATTATTACCTCGTGTGGGTGAATGATTAGGGTATGAAGTGTATACCCTTGGTGATTTGGTAAGGTAGTAAGTTTGCCTCGTGTGGGCTTAGTTTAGGACATCAGCTAGGATATCCTTCAATGTGGGAAGTGGTTAGGGTAGGTATTTTCCCCATTTGGGCTTTTAGTGTGTAAAATTACCCTAGAAGGGCTGTAAGTTGGATGTCGAGTGAACATCTCAAAGGTAATGTGTGGGATATGTTATTGCCCCTTGTGGGCTAAGTATCGGATGTCAAGTGGACATCATGTATTAAAAGGAAGGTATATTTGCCATGTGCAGGCTAATAGCAGGATGTTAAGTGGCATCTCATTGAAAAAAAGGGTAAGTAATGTCTCTAAGTGATTTTATGTTATCCTAGGGTGACACGATCTATAGTGTCAACTGTGCCTATGTGTATATGATATTAGTTCGGTGTCATGATATGTACATTTAATATCATGAATGTGTGCATTCAAGTGTTTGCACAAAAATTTGTGGCTAGTATGACATTAGTACAATGATAAAGTGGTAAACACGTAGCACATAACATGCAACATCCAAACTTCCAACCATACAACTCCCGCATGTAGGGTTCTTTGCTAGTCTCTATCCTAAGTTTGGTTCATCTTAGTACTATGAGGATACTAAGGAGCGCACCTGCAAGAAAATATAATGCATGATTGCGTGTTTGGGTAACACCCTAGGGAAAATGCCTATAATTTATTTACATGAGGGTTATAAAATGGGTTGTTGATGTAGAAGGTTCTTGTTGTGCTAAAATACACTCCAAGCTTCTCCCCAAATGGGTTAAGGGAGGTACAGGTGATATGGAAACAAGTGCTCCACCCGCTCGAGTACTATCATTTCTCAAGGAGGCAGATTAGTACAACATAGTGCTTTGCGGTAATGGGGGTACCTTAGACTTATAGGCAATCCCTTCTATTGCAATGCGTTATTATGAATATGATAAAATTAAGAGAAAATGGAATAATGTGATCAATAATTTTTGGCACTTATCCAAAATCTAAAACCTTTGAAAAAACAAGTTTTAGAAAAAATCCCCAGTGGAGTCATCACTGTTAGCGGGCAGGGTGTTTAAAAAACAAGCGCACCGGGTCGGGGACCCGGGAAAATGGTTGAAAGAGAATGCAAAAATAATTTTAAATCGGTTTGAACCCGAATCTGCTATCTCTTAGTGTGGAGTCGCCACCTGGATTAGCTCTTTCCAGGAATTAGAGTCTTGTGAAGCTTAACATCTGAGGGACGGCCCACTAAGACATAGAGATTCGGGTCCAAGATAAGTTGCTTATTTGTTAAGTGATCACATTATATTACATCTACAAAAAATCATATTTTCTTAGTTAATCATATTCCCACTTAGGTCATTTTTTGACTTTATATGCATGATTCACGTCTTGCAAAATAATAAACCATCCACAATGCGAATTAATAAATCATCCACAAAGCAGTAAGTAAATGCCGAAAATAAATGCGACAAATAAAAATTACAAGGATTCCAATAATCGTGGGATGTAACAGCCCGCTACCCTATTAATTACATTTCCGGTAAAAATATATGCAATACCCGAAGGAAAGTAAATCCTAAGCATACATCTAACCTGCATCCACAAAGGTTAGAATGACATATAACACATATGTTCAATTTGATTTTAGCGAGGCCCGTGTGATCTAATTGTTATTTTAAATAAAAATTGGTTCATTTTTATTTACATGTATGTTGATTAATTTTATTAGTGAAAATGATCGCATGGCATAAGGTGATGTCTGATATTTGGGAATTTATTTTATTCCCTTCGTGGGGGTATTCTAACATAAAAATAAAAAATAAATAAAGAAATAAATATGAAGGAGAGATTACAACACAATTTACAATAATAAGGAATAAAAATAATTCCTAACTCCACAAATAAAATCAGAAAAAAGATGAAGGTAGAAGATGAGTATGGAATTCGCAGTTCTAGGAACTCAGAGGCTTACCTTTGCGGTATGAATCCACTTCAGCGTATCCATTTGATCCCTGGGAGTGTTCCTCTTTCATTTTTGTAGTTAATTGTAGTTTAATTGGAAAAATAAGTGTTTATTTATCCAAAAGACAATCAGACTCAGGTTCTAAATTTATTTTAGACTCAAGAATATTTGAGGATATTTGAAGAAATAGAAGAAGAAATTTGATTAAAAGATGAAGAGATTTGGGATCCAAAAGTGTTTTAAATCCAAGAAAAAATTAGAAGAAAAGTTGAAATTATTGTTTGTATTTTTTTTTATCTGAAAGAGGACTTTTCTCTGAATTTTTAAACCCCCATTTTTTGAAAAAGACCACTATTTATAGGAGAAATTCTCGAAAATCCAAAAAAGTAAGTTTTTCCAGCGAGGGGTCTCGTAGGAAAAAAGGTTCGGTGAGGCCCCTCTCCGTGACTTTCGCAAGGCATGCCTCGCCAAAGCCTGCCAAGGGAGCCTCACCAAGCTCTTTGGCGAGGCACATACCTCACCAAAGGTTTTGGTAAGATAGCCTCGCCGAAGCCTTTTGGCGAGGTTCGCCTCGCCCACCTTTGGCGATATGGGCCCTCGGATCTAGTTTTCCGCAAAGTTCAAATTTTTTTTGTGTATTTATATTTTTTAGTTAATTTCTGAATTAAAGTCCTTTCAAATTTAGCGAGGAGGAAGACTCCCATTTGAAGATCGTCCAACGGTCAAAAATCATGTGATTTGAGGATAAATATCCCGAAAAGCCATCATCATTGAAAGCGCGAGCTGGTACAAAATCCTGTGCTCATAGCTGCCCCTCATGTGATCATCGCTGGTTGTATAACTATTATGATCACACGAAAAGAGCATAGGGATAGAGAGAATACCTGACCAGTGTGGTTGGTGACTTCTTATTCCCAATTGGTGATAACGTAGGCCTTCCTTTCTGGTGTCTTCATAGGGTCATCTATTTCTTTCTTTAGAATCCTTTAGGCACTTGGTTCCCCTGTGGGCGGGTTGACCGTTTCTTTCTGCGGTGTCCCTGTTGTAGTCGGCAACCATTTCATTCTTCAGTTGATAAATGAGACTATTTCTTTCTTCATACATCGAGATAATAGTTTTCTTCTTCGATTATGTTTTGAATTTCCTTAATAAGATGTTGACTTGTTTCCAGTGACAAGTCAGAGAAAAAAAGGTAATGTTAATACATTTTATTATGAATGTTTTAATTATTTGATTGAGTTTATGCGAAGCAAAAAATTTTTCCCCTTCAATTAAAAATAAAAACATGATCAGTAAATAAGTTTAATAGAAATTCAAGGATGTCCCGAGAACCGCTCCGTTGGAGGAGGCTTTTGTTGCAATGTTGACTTTAGGCTTGAGTGAGCCATCATGTTGTTTGTATGTTCCTCATGTAGAGGTGGAGGTTCTTGTTTATCAGGACAGTGTTGCCCCAGTTCAGCTTCGTCTTTACCTGAAAATGTCTTGATGTAATGTATGCATGTTTTTATGCATGAATAATATTTATCATATGATATATGTAGGCGTCGTGGTCTTCATCCATTGAAGAGCCTTTTCTTGTGCTGGTGCATGGTTACCCCTAGGGTTTGTTTTGTTAGGGATTCCATGGATGACTCCCTTGGAGTGATAACCATGGGTTCGTTGTATCAGATTCGAGTTCATAGCTTGGATTTGGTTTGAGGAAAGTCTGGATGAGTCTTTGATCCCGCATTATGTCGGCGATGACTACTTGGAAGCCGTTTGCCTGAAGTGTTAAAGGTATGTGATGCGTCATACCATTCTGAAGAAGAGATGATGAGTTTGATATTTCTTTGGTTCTAATTTCTACATAGATCTCCCTTGCGGGTTTTCAATATCAAACCTTGTCTTAATTTTTGCCTAGACTGCCCTTTCAGGTTTTCAATCCAGCAGACTCATTTTTCTTTGTTTTATTCTTAATTTTGTTGATGTTTACTTGCGATATTCTACCATTGGCATGCAAGCAATCAAAATAAGCATATGCAAAAAGCTTCAGCAAAAATGACAACTCATGGATGAACTTAACAGGGGTATAAATGTTTCAAATGATTTAACTCCTGCCATCAATTATCCCTTTCAGGTTTTCTAACCAATGTGGTTCTCCCGATGTCTTAAGTTTTTCCTGAGCCGCCCTTTTCGAGTTTTCAACATAGCGGATTATTCTTTTTGTGTTTTGAAAAGAAGCCATAATTTTTGCTCAACTAACCGAGTGTTAATTGACAGGCTAAATAAAAATTTATTTTTTTTGTTTGTACTATTTTTTAGAGATTTATTTCTTTCACCTATGCGTGATAGCAATTGTGTAAGACTTGGTTGATTTGGCAGATCAGTCACCGTCCATGTCCATGACTTCATTTGTTATCTCATTCAGCATTTTTGATCGATTGGTTGGTGCTCGCGTCACTTTCTTGGCTTGAGGTGTATGTGATGATGGGTCTTGATCATTAGTGTTTCCTTTGATGGTGCGATGATTACCCCATAAAGAGTAGCGAGTCTTACGAAGGATTTGCTGACATGTTCAACAATCTGACTCCTTTCTATCTTTACTGTTGTGCCATCTATTTTGACCTTTCTAGGGCTTCAATCATTGCTTGATTGCCCACAAATGGTGGTGATCCGTGTGATGGAGTTGTTGACGTGCTCAATGATCTGACTTCTTCTTTTTGTTGTTTATCTTTACACCGATTGTTTGGTCCCAACCTGCTTGGTCGACATTTTGGCCTTATTCTAGCTTTGATTTTGTTATCTTTGAATGCTTCATTCTCTTGGTTGAGTTAGTGGACGTTTTGTTCTTGGAGATCTTTCCATTGATCTTTCATCCTTGTATGACGAGGCAATTGCTATCACGCGTTGTCTAAGTACATTTATTTATCTCTCCCTTTCTCTCAAGAGTCAAATCATTTGAATTTATTATGGGGAATCCATTTATACCCAAATTAATTTCACAAAATGATGTGTCATGTGTGCTAAAAACATTATGTATATGTTTATGAGAATGCAAGATGTCATTAATAAGATATCAAGCAAATAAATAATGTTCAATTTATTCAAAAATTCAAAAGGCCCCATGGGCAAAGTAGCTAAATGCTAATTTATTACATAATCATTCATTAGGGTTAGTGCCCCCCATAGGTGTCTATGGATTCGAAGTGCTCCATCTTCTCTACCTTCTCAAACACTTCTTGATAGTTGGAGAAACTATAATATCCGAATTTATTTCTGTACGGTGCTAGTGCATCGTCCAGCAGCTTTGTTATCATCTCTAGTACTGTCAAATGACTTTGCAGCCTAACTTGTGTAGCCATCCAATGTGTATAGTAAGATTTGAAGTTCTCACCCTGCCTTTGCCTTGTGGCCTCCAGATGTTGCATTTTGGTTTCCATTTGAGAGTTGAAACCATAATGCCTCAGCATAGCTTGAGCAAGGCTATTCCAATCGGTGGCTATATGTAGCGGAAGGTGGCTGTACCATTTGTTGACTGGGTGGCCTAAGGTGACAATGAAGAGCTTAGCCATCATTCGGTCGCTAACCCTTAATGCTCTCATCACCATTTGATAATGCATCAAGTGAGCGCACGGGTTACCAGATCCTATGTGCTTCTCAAACTGCAGCATTGCAAAGTTAGAGGGTAAGCTATCTTCATCCCTGATTGTCAGTTGTGCAGGGTACGTGTTCCTTCGGTGGCCAATCTGAATGGTGAAGAACTGTTGACATAGTTCCACCATTCCTAGTTGTTAGAGGATAGTGTTCCTAGTGTTTGGATAAGAGCTATATTACCCCTAGTGAAATGCCGCAAAATGGGAATTGTGAGGCAATAGACGTACTCCAAGTGGGAATAAGCTGTTGGGACATTCCTTGATAGAAAGGCCCTGGTGCGAATGCGGGCTGGACAGTTTGTCTAGGGAAGAATGGATTATGGTTCAGCTGACTTTATTTTACCCCGAATTGATAAAAGGTAGTTGGAGGAATCATGAGTGAAGTAGGAGGTCCCCCTGTCGGATTGACATTGTTAAGGGTGACCTTCAAGCTGGACACTGCATTCTAGGTCCTTCCAAGGTGTTAGCGAATGAGTGTAGCCAGTTATTCACTATTGGCAAAGGCGTTTATGGAAGCTGCAATCTCGGCGCTCACTGACGACTGTTGAGAATTTAGTCCCTTACGGATAGGGTGATCTTCCCTTGCACCTTCTCCTTGTGGACTGGCCATAATAGTGCGTTGAACCGAATCTGAGTCTAAACCCGAGTCCTCACTTGAGTCAGTGTACGGAACCCACTCCAGATTGGCCACAATTGGGGAAACACTGACCAGGCAGTGAGCAGGCCTCTTCCAAGCCCCTTTGATACAAGAGGAGAATATTAGACCGTGCATGCAAGATTCGTGATTATGATTCATGATGCAAGAAATGCGTGGAATGTTTAATGTTATGGCTGCATTCACAAGGGGTTAGCATGCATTGATGTGAAATAAATGTCAATCCGTTTGAAACAAACAGGTTAGTCATTAGGTAAAGATGAAAATATGTGAAAATCCAATAACAGGGGTTGGATTTTAGATTTGTACAATGAAATTGTAACATGAGTGATGTAAGTAAGGTGACTAAGTTACATATGTGGTAATAGATTAATGATTTGAGGTTTTGTACTATGAGAAGGTCAAAATTGTTTCGGGTAAGCGATGTGACATACCCTAATAAAATGAAAACAACTACCGTATGTAGCTACTTAATGAATGATTTCGTTATGTAGCCCAATTAGGGTGGAGTTTCGGATACCTATGTGGTCATCACAATTTTGTGGGTATGTGGTGATATGTGAATTATTGCCTCCTGTGGGTGAATGATTCGGGTATGAAGCGTATACTTTTCTATTGATAAGTTTAATAGTTTGTTCACAAGATTCAGCTATATATCAATGGTGCCAAAAACTTGTTCACGAAAAATATAGGTATTGTTAGTACCTCTTATCAAATAGAAAAATGATGATAACTGCAAGTATACAGTTGTGATGTAGTTTTAAAAGATATCAATCCCACATGGAAGGACTAGTTCTAAAGATCAAAAAGGAAGATAAAATAAAGAAAATAAAATATATTGAAGTAAAGGTTAGGAAAGAAAGATTAGAATGAAAAATGAGTAAATATAGGTATGAAAGATTAGAGAATCTAAATACATAGATTTTCCCTAAGAAATAAGGAT
>CATIWQ010466086.1:0-17591 GCA_949673415.1 Euphorbia schlechtendalii | reverse complement strand
AAAAATCAAAAGAAAGAGAGGATAACCAATGAGTTATGCAAAAGGTGAGGAATGGTACGGAGCAGAAACTGCAACCATTCATTGAGTGAAAAAAAGAAAAGAAAGCATAGCACGAAAAATGGGTGCAAAGTACAAAGTACTTAAAAAAAATATGCTTAAAAGAAAAAAAATGAGAGAGTGGTATGAAGCATAAAATGCAACCACTGAAAAAATGGGAGAGTGGTATAGAACATAAAATGCAACCACTGAGCATGTTTTAGCATCCTAGGTTACCTAAAAATGCTTTGAGAGAAATTAATCAAAGTGTGCTTCCTATGTCCTTTATACTTTTTACTATGCTTAAGAGAAGGTAATATTCGAGTATGCATATAACACTTATATGAAGATGTGATTCGGTTGACTCTCCATTAAGAACGAAGGTATGCAACTAAGCTATATAAATGGCACATTACTAATTTGTGAAAAATTTTGAACTTCTACTTGAATTCTTTGTGACGTGGGAATGTGGTATTCACTGTAATAGTCTTTTGCCAAATGAGGTATGAACTTGTTTACCAATTTATATGCTTCTGTTGAATTTACCTTGAGGATAAGGCAAAAGTTAAGTGTGGGGGTATGATAAGTGTATAATCACACTTATTATCATTATAATTTTACACATTAAACACTATAGTTTAAGTCATTTTTATACTTCATATAAAAGATTTCAAGTGGTATATAGTTGTTTTTTATGCAAATGCAGATACTAGGTAAATCTTGGGAGTAAAATGATTAAAAGTGAAATTCTATGAAAAAAGAGTGAAAAAGGTACAAAAAGATGCGTGGAACTTAAAGATTTGACTTAGGATCGAAGCTGTCAAAGATCGGTGAAGTTTGCAAGGAGAATTCTGAAGAAAAATGCATTTCACGGTCGCGACAATCATTCGCGGCCGCGACTTGTACACTTCAGAAACAGAAGTCTACCAATCAAAGATTCACGATCGCGACTTACATATCGCAGTCGCGACTTGGATGATTTTCTGATTTTATCATCTTAACTACCAACTGCTAGATAAGCATGATCAACCGCAATCAACCTCCATCAACTACCAACAAAAAGACACTTATTAGAAGTCAACCAATCATGAAAAGGTGTCTATCCATTATGGATTATATCAAAGCTTCTCAACCAATCACAATGAAGAGATGCAATCATTCACCAATGGATACAACCCTTCGTATGGATAGACGCAACCCTTCGAACTCTATAAATAGGGTTCCAATCCTCACAAATTTCATGCATGGTGTGCAGCATAGATTACAAACAGAGAGGAGAGAATTAGAGTGCAAATATAGGGTTATATAGTGTGTGTAGATAGAGAGTTCGCTACGTTCATAAGTGTTAGCGAGAAAATGTTTAAGTGATTCGAATCCTTGTTTCGATCACTAGATTTCTCTATATTCTCGAGCGATTGTTGTATAAGTGTACTTATAAATCACTTATTAGTAAAAGTTTTCGTTCTTCAATATTCGTTTGTTCGATATTTACAAAGAATAGCATCCTAGCGGAGGTTCTGTACGGGCCGAGATCGAATTTAAAGTGGATGCAGGAATTGCGGGAATTGATGACTCCCATTAAAGTGTGGATACGGTTTGATCAACATTAGCTTTCACTTGCATTCCTTACAACTTTTCTTTACTTTTTGCTTATACTTTCTATTTCGAAGTTTATGATATGTCTATGTGTCATAATGTGTATTTCGTGTTAAGTCTTTCATGTTAATCAAGTTATATGCGTTGGAGCTAATTTTAAGAGTAATTCCGGGGTTAACAATATCGTGTATAATCACTGGATCTGTGATATAACACTGTTTAGTGAGCCAACATTTTTGGAATGGTAACTTGCTAAATGTGGCTATGTGAGAGCGACCCCTACTAAGCATAGTATTGATGTTATCCAGGTTTATATGATATTCTTAATTCGTTTGAGCTTGATCTAGAAAAGTCATTTCATGTGTTGCTCTTCGACGAATAATTGAACATCTGAGTATTTAGAACCGAGTTTGTTAGATTAGTTTAGTGAATCATAACATCTTTGTTGAACTTGCATGCTTTCTCCGCTATCCTTATTTCGTAGGGAAAATCTATATATTTAGGTTCTCTAATCTTTCATACTATATTTACTCATTTTTCATACTAATCCTTCTTTCCTAACCTTTACTTTATTATATTATATTTTCTTTATTTCATCTTCCTTTTCGATTTCTAGAACTAGCCCTTCCTTGTGGGATCGATATCTTTTAAAACAACATAGCAACTGTATACTTGCAGTTATCATCATTTTTCTATTTGATAAGAGGTACTGACAACACCTATATTTTTCGTGAACAAGTATTTTGGCACCATTGATATATAGCCGAATCTTGTAAACAAACTATTAAACTTATCAGTAGAAAAGTGGTGAACACTTATCTAGATGGTGACTCTAACTACGAGACAACAATTTTGGGTTTGACGATCTAAAATATTTCAAATCGATTTCATTTTCTCTTTTCAACCTTTTGGGTCCGTGACCCAATAAAGTTTTATTTTCACAAAAATATCAAGGTGGACCACGCCTATAAGTAGCGCACTCTCAACCCATCTCATCTGTGTCGTCTGCTCACAGTGGCAACTTTGGTTGATATTATCTTAAAAATATTTTTTCTTTATGGTTTTTAGATCTTGGATAAGTGGTTAAAATTATCGATCACATTATTCCACATTTCTTCATTATGGCGTTTCTAATATCGCATTGCAGTATAGGGGATTAGCTCGTAAGTTTAGGGTGTCTTATTTAACGTGAAGCTTGCTCTTGTACAACTCTTCCTCCCTAAGAAAAGAGAGTACATGGAGTAAGTGAATCACTTGTTGCCACACCGCATGACCCACCCTCGTTCGAACTTATTTGGGGAGAGGATTGGAGTGCATCATAGTGCAACAAGAACCATCTACATCAACTAGCCAAAAGCAAAACTCATATAGATAAGCCGTAGGCATTTTTCCCTAGGTGTTACCCAAAAACGTAATTGTATTATATTTTTCTTCCAAGTGCGCTCCTTAGTGCCCTTGTGGTACTAAGATGAACCAAACATAGAATAGAGACTAGCCAAAAAAACCCTAAACACGGGAGTTATATGGATGGAAGATTAGACGTTGCATGCTATGTGTTATGTGGTTATCGCTTTCAATTAATCACACATTACACAAATGTATCATGCTAACCACAAATTTTAGTGCAGGTACTTGACCCCACAAACTCATGAAATTAAGATATAAATGGAAATTGGAAATAGCATGTTCTCATCATCTCGACACCAAATCAGTGTCACATACACTTAAGATTAGTCAACACTCGAGATCGTGTCACCCAAGGACAACATAAACCAATTAGAATCATGAATAATCATTTATCCCACTTAGCGTGATGTTCACTTAGCTTCTAACTCTTAGCCCGTACAGGGAAAAAATACATTCATACCCAAATTTTTGCACAATGCCCACTTGGCATCCGACTCTTAGCCCATGCGGGGAAATTACATGTCTAACACATTCCTTATGTGATGTTCACTTGACATCCAATCCATAGACCAAACGGGGTGAATATATACCCAAATTATACCTACACACATAGCGAGATGTCCATATTGACATCCGAACCTAAGCCCACACGAGGCGAACTTATTTTAAAAGCTCTACCTAAACAATCTTCGAGGTGTACACTTAACACCTGAATCATTCGCTAGCACGGGGCAATGATTCATGCATCACCGCATACCCTCAAATAGTGATGACCATGCTATCATCCAGAACTCCACCCTAATTGGGTAAAAAACCAAATCATTCATTTGATGGATACATATCGTGGTTATTTTCATGCTCAAAATTTTATTTAAATGTTTTCGATTTCATAAGGGTATGTCACACTACTTACCTGAAATAAAATTAATGTTTTTATTCCATGAAATCTAGTCACAATACGAAATATAAAAATATTGACCTATTACCACACGGGTAACTTGGTCACCTCATTTCATTTACGTTACGTCACTCATGTACGATGTCACATGGACGTCGTACAGATCTCACATCCACTCCTAGGGTTGGGTTTTCTTTTTCACATTTTTTTCATTTTATCAAATGACTAACCCATTTGTTTCAAATGGATTGACAAATGCATTCTTTATTTTTCATCATAGCACATTAACCCTTTGTGAATGCAGCCATAACATTAACATTTCACGCATTTATCATGCATCATGAATCCAATGTGCATGGTTTGATTTTCTGCCTAAGTACAAAAGGCTTGGAAAAGGTCCGCACACCGCCTAATCCGTATCTCTCTAATCATGCCCAGATTGGAGGGGGTTCCGTATACTAACTCAAGTGAAGACTCAGGTTCAGATTTAGATTCAATTGAGCATATATCTTTAAGTTTTGATCGTACACATAGCATGGCCAATCTACAAGACGAGAATGTGGGGGATGATCAAACCCTTCTTGCAGGATAAAATTCCTAGTAGGAACCTGTAACATCCCATTTAATAACATCATATTTGTATTTAGATACATATTTTATATGTCATGAAATTTCTTATATGATATAATTATATATCATATGTTGTTTTAGACATTAGTTTCAGTTATATAAAATACGAAATAAAATATGTAAATAGATAACTTCAGGATTTTATTTAGAGGAAAAATAATTATAGTTCATTAAAATATTTTAGTATTATTTGGAGTAGTTGTTTATTAGAATTAGTATGGAATAAGTATGAGGATAGTATAGTATAGTTATACGTATTAGTATTTGTAATTAATAATAATAAAGGAGGGCAAAATAGTCTTTTTGCTACTTAGATATTTTTTTAAAAAAACCTGATAAGAAGTGATAAGAAGAGTTTATGTTCAGTAAAAGAAGAGAAAAACGTAGCCTTAGGGGAGAGCAGAGAGGAAGAAGAGAAAGAATCAGGTATGTTTTTGGTTTTGCAAGGTGATTTTTGTAAGGTTAGAGACAGAATTCAAAGTTATGATACAAAGAACAGTTGTAGCTCTATATGTTAGGGTTCTTCCTTTAAATTTGGGGATTTTTAAATAAGAGAATTTTTTTTCTATGATTTATTTAATTCAGACTGTCCAGAGCAGAATAGTCATAGAAGTAGACTGAGATTCAAACTCATTTTACGGATTTTATACTAGTTTTAAAATTCTGAAATTTTGATATGTTGTACCCCCACCTATCTAGTTTATTTGAAAAAAAATAATGACTTCAATCTAATCTTTGTAGAAAAAGTTATGGCTGTTTTACTAAGAGTTGATCAGGTGAAAGGGGACAGATACAGGGTGTGAAAGATTGATTCACCGAAACCAGTATACTGATTGGATAATTCTAAAATTTTTAGTATGTTATACCTATGTGTCTTATAAAGAGGATGGCTTTGGTTTCAGATTGTTTGGTTTAGTATTTTGAAAGTTATGAATTTTTAAGTAAGGTAAGGTCTTGATAGGATTAGTGCTGATTTCTGCAGGAAACTTTGAATTAGAGTGTGAAAGTAAAAATTCACCATAAATCGTACATATGTTGAAAAATTCTGAAATTTTTATATGTTATATAATTATGAGTTAAGAGTTAAATGAAACTAAAATTAGAGAATTTGGATCAGTATTTCGAAAGATATGAATTTTAGAAGTTAGTAAGGTCATGAGAGTATAAAGTTCTAATTGTAGGATAATTATTAAGAAAAAAGAAACTATCTATGGTATAAGAAAAGATATAAGTTTGTATTTATTTATAGGAGCTCAGAATATTGAAAGTGCACCGGAGGAAGGTTCAAGTCGCTTCCAAGGGAATTAGCTTGCTTGATTTGTGAGTATAAATATGATATGAACTTGACATTGTGTTTGCAATTGAAATATGTTCATTGTGTATTGATGTGTGATTTTAAAATTGCTATGACTTGATAAAATGTGATATTTGAATGTGATAATCATTTGAATATGTGATATGTTTGATATGAAATTGATTTATTGGGAATTGTGAATTTGTATGTATATATGTGTTGGTGAATTATTTTGATGAAATGGAATGAGATCCATACTTGATGAAATTGATAAATGATTCAATATGATATATGTACTTGCACAATGACCGAAGGAAATGAAAAAGGAAAAGTTGTGACATACCTTCCAAAATATTGCTATACATGTTCTGTTTTCCATGAACCGAAAGGTCATATTCTGTTTCACATGAACTGAAAGGTCATGTTCTGTTTAAGGCTAGCCAGAAAATCATTTGATATCTGTTATATGTTACATGTATCCCGGGGTAATAATTTGGCTGGTAATGTCACAACAAATAATAAACGACTCATGGTTCCTTGGCCTGCCTTCGGGTGTGGGCCGTAAGCGGCGCTTTCACTGAGGGACTAATGTCACCCTCGCTACTTTCTTCCTGGCCCTAATCTTAATTTAAAAAAAAAATAAACGACTCATGATTTAGTATACAAGTTAAAATATTCATTGAATGTGTAAATATGTAACTATATGAATTTTGTGCAATTGTCAGTTAATTGAGTGTTTATATTCACTGAGCTTGCGACTCATTAAAATTGCTATATATTTTTCAATGTATTGAAGCTGTAGATAAAGTTTGTACTGGAAGCTCACTACCTGTAGACATCATGGACGAAAGGTTGGCTTGCTGTGTTCCATTTCAATCTCTCTCTCCTCGCCAGTATAAGCATATAGATGTGATAAATGTCGGGATGTGAGACTTAGTATATATATATGTTTTGGATTATGTTAAAAATTAAGTAGTAAAGGGATCTGTATAATGATATGTTTTATTGTTACATAGATAAACGATTACAAGTATTCATATGAAATAAATATGTGTATGATAACTTTTGTTAATATAAGTTTTAAAAAAAATTTATCACTATGATTAGTATTCTATTTTTACAGTATACAATATAGGGTAAGGGTTGTTTCAAACAGTATCCAAAATTATGATTAAACTTGGTTGCAATTGAAAAACGTGTCACAATATGTATGGAGAGGACTTAAATTAGGCAGTATTTTGGGTAGCTGACTGACGAACCTAAATATTTTGTTTCAAATTGAAATACACTTGCAAATTCCGTAAAAAAAATGAAAAATGAAATGTTGAGTAAAATGATACTCTTTTATCATTGGAGAGAGTAAATCAAATTTTCTTTTCAAATATATACAAATGCAATTCCAAATCTAAAATAGAAAATTTTATAGTGACCTTTTTAATAATATTCATATCCTCGATGTATGATCCTATAAACTTTTGGTTTATTTTTAAGCAAATTACACTTTCATGCATGGTTGCGAACTTTAATAAGATCTTCATTATACACTGTTTGAAATAACCGGTATGCCCGTGACGGGTAAGATTTGATCTAGTTAGACAAATGGGTTAAATTGAAATTTGATTAAGTAGAAGGACTTAATTGGATTAGGTAAGGACCTAATTAAAAGTTAACTTTACTACAGGTACTAAAAGTAAATTTTTCCATGTTTTTTCTTTATAGATATAAGTTTGTGGATTATAAATCAGTAGATGAAAAATTTTAATTTTATCTCAAACTCTCTCTCCGAGATTTTTCATAAGATGGGAAAAATATTGCTATTAATCTCCAATGCTACCGAAATCATGAAAATATGTATTCTCCGACATACCATGGGATATAGACTCGTTACAACTTCCAAATCTCGTATTTAATCTTGGACATTCAAAATAATGTACGAATTCAGATCATTTCTTTTTGTTTACGGTCATATATATTCATATTTCCAAAGTTATGAAAAACTACATAAACAATTAATTAATTCATTAAAAAGGATAAAATCATATAAATTAATTCCTATTCGTATTTGATTTACTTAACACAAGAATATCAACAAAGTATTTCTTTTCCTGCAATTTGCACAAACTATATACTATTTCTTTTTGTTTTTTCCTATTCAAAGAACATCGATTGAATAAAATAACTTAAAATGTACAAAAAGTCATAAAATAACAAAAATATAACCATACTAAACAAGTAAAGATAAATTTGGTAATGATAATGTGGTGATGATTTTCATGCAACATTTTGGTTCGGGTCTTTGGCTTACTTCTTCTATTGTCAGTAGACAGCAACCTTTCTTTCTTTCTTTTCCTTTTTTTGCTTTAAAAAATTGTAGTTAGCTCAGTTAAGAACTATGAAGCGCGACATTCTTTTCCACGTACAAAAAGCTATTGTCCAGAAAACTCATCTCGCAAGCTTTCAGCTGGGAAAAGTAATATGAAACCGACCTATATAAAGATAGACGAATGGCCCCTACCTTTTTACGTAAACGGAGATGGTTTTGAAGTGTGGCTTGTAGTAGGTTGATCAAGTAGTATAATGATGGTGTCTGAAATTTGTTTGTTTGTTTTTGCTTGTATTTGAGTAATATATGCAGCTAACCATGATGATGATCCTGGTTTTGAGGGTCAGGCCAGAAAGAAGAATACTTTAACCATTCAGCTTCTTGTGGGTTTGCAATTGATGATTCCTGCCAACAACCACACACTAATCAATTTTAACCTTTGTCAAATAAAAACAAAATTGCATTTTAGGGTTAGGGTTTGAGCACTCAACAATAAACATATGAAAAAATATAGTTTGCTTTTCGTTTCTTCTTTTCCTTCACAAATCAGAATGTGTAATGCAGTTTTCCTTGTGAGGACACGCATGGTAAAACTTTTCATATCACTATCATTGATCTTTTTCAAGTTAAACAACAACTTTATATATATACATACATGGAGGGAAGTTTTTTTTTTTTTTTGATATTTGTATGACATGTATATCCCAAAATGTAGATCAGAAAAAATAGCCATTGGGTATGAATCCAATAACCTCATCTACCAAGATTTAGAAAAAGGTTCATAGTTTTTGGTAACTCTATAATTTAGCCTTTAATTCAAAGAAATCTGCTGAAATATTTTAATTTTTCTTTAAGGAAATAAAAAAAAAAAAAGATTCTAGCTGTTAAGTGCAAAGATTCTGATAACCAGTTGTGTCCCTTATCATGTTGCTCAATCTCAAATTTTTATATATGACAAATTTTATCTCGCTTTTTTCAAATTTCTGCAATTTTATGTTGACACCAGCTCGTTTGACACCCATTTACACTTTACAATCTCCACCATTCATCTTTGGGTAGTTAAATCTCCACCATAAGATGAAAGCAAGATGAATGATGGATATTGCATAGTGTCAACGGGTGTCAAATAACTGGTGTCAATATAGAATTACTGTTCAAATTTTCACGTGACAAATATTTTTTCACTTTCTTCCATTTGAATCAAAATCTAAGCTCAAACTGCAGAACTCTTATAGTCTTATCTTTTTTTCAGTACTAACGCTCTGCACATAATATGCCTATATTCCTTTTAGTGATATCATAAATATCAATTTACGTTAAGATATAAAGAATTTAAAACAGGTAAAGAGAAAAAGAAAAGGCTTCAATTAATGGATTCTATATAATATCTTTAATTTAAATCCAATTCCTTACCTTTAACTTTCTTTCTCTCTTTCATGGCTTGTAAGTTGGAATTATAAGAAAGAAGAGGGCATAGATTTCAGGGTCAAAAAGTTCATACTCACTTCTTTATTATCAGAGGAAATGCAGCCCATAATCAGCTCTTCTAGACCGGATGTTGACCTTCCTACCATTTTATGTTGTTGCTGTATCATATGTTCAATAAGACATTAGAAAGTTACAAAATCTTAATCATCATGTCTTTCAAAATGAGTTTACAAGTTAAATTAAAGAGATGTAGCTTATGATTGTGCCCAATTCAGCTCACTTTATAACCAACAATGATTCTCATCTCTCAACTAATAAAAGAACAAGGTACACTCTTTTAAAAAAACACGTCCAAATTAATTTCATAACAAGTGCATTTCACCCTTACTTATAAGATTGAGTCTCACTGAGATCGTATACTATGGAAATTTCATATAATTAAAATCTTGCAAAGATTATTTAATCTTTGTAAATTGTTACGAGGATTTGGATTCTCCGCGATCCAAGTTCAACCGAAGAGAACATTTTTCTCGATATACGTCATCCATTAAACAAATGGATGGTGTAGATCTAAATATTCTCATCTAGAGAAAAAATAGATTCAGGAAGCAGTTGGCTACCTACTTTTCTTAGCCTTCCTCATTCAAGTCAAAGTCTTATGACTTCCATAGAGATTTTTGTATGCGTTTGATAAGAAAATTTCTAATACCATCCTGTATTGAACTAGTCACGATAATTGGAAGAGAGCCACGTCAGTTAGTATGTGATCATGTGGCATACGTCCAATGGTTATGGACCAGTGACTGTAGTAAATTTTCTTCAGTTCAGTTGAATGAAAACTTGTAATATCATTTGAAGAGCGCCACCTAAGTTGCTCTTACGTGACTAACATCCAATGGTCCTAAACCTAGTAGAATCTCTACAAGTCAACCTAGTTTTTTTAATAGGTTCAATAACCTTGAATTTGTCCCTAATCTCTATTCCCTCAAATTTTCAAAAGTTCCAAATAAATTCTCGAACTTGCAAATTGTGCACCAACAACCCCTCAATTTGTCCTTCAACTCCATTCATCTTCCCAAATTCCACGTGTAAAAAATACTTTTTTTCCTTGTTTTTCTCTCTAATCAGTTTATGACATATGTGGAATTGAGGGGCAAATTGCAAATTCACGAGGGAAATGGAGTTTAAAGACAAGTAGAGAAAAATGAAGTTTAAGGACAAGTTTATGGAATTCCAGATGTATTAAACTTTTTTTTTATATACAATATCAAGAATATGAATTTAAGTAGTAGGAAGACACTTGAGTACCTGAACTGAAAGATTACCTGGATTTCGCTTTGAAGCATTAATCGAGAGACGTGAAAAGGGTCGTCATCAAGAATATTGATGGAGGTGTGATGGAGGGGTGGAGCGGACAAAATAGTCGAAATGGGATTTGAAGGCCTACTGATGTGAAACGCTGCCGTAGCAATCTGCTGGTGCATATGGTGTTGTTGTTGTTGTTGATGGTGATGATGATGATCATGAGCTACATGATGTTGCCTTTGGTGGTGCTCTCGAATCTCATCACACATACCAGAAACCGAACCTTCCCTTGCCGTTGAAGCCTCTGCTATCCCCACCTGAGATAGTGAACCATTAGTTTGCTAGCTACTCTATTTTCAGACCTTTTCGTTCAATTCTTCTATTCATTTTCCTACTCCTTTTGAATATTGGGTTCATTTTAATGTTATTTAACTTCACACTTTTAGTAGGTAACAGGAGTCGATTAGCTTACCAAGACAGTCAAGAAAATGTCTTCATGCCGAATTTGCAAGCAATTGAGAACTAACATTTAAAAAAATTACTATATACATGCCCTTTGAAAATATGGACTAAATTAATAAACTAATATCGAATGAAACATATCGTAGATAGAAAAAATTCATGTTCAATTTAATCTTTTAGTGGTAAAGATTCAATTTTTGATAAAAAATTAAATGGGTAATAGAAATTTTGTTCTATTAAATCTTAAAAGGTGGTAATGATTTAAACTTTTATTCAAATGATTAAATGGGTGATAGATAAAAAATAATAGTTCAGTTCATTCTTAGAGTGGTAAATAAAAAAAACAGTTCAGTTCATTCTTAGAGTGGTAAAGATATGAACTTTTCTACAAATAATTGAATGGGCAATAGAAATTTACCTCATCAAAGGCTTTTCCAAATGGAATATATCCAAAATGATCAGATTTCAGTTGCTGAATATCCATGGTTGTATAGATTGATAGTGCAGAAGCAGCAACTCCAGCCATTTCATCTCTCTGTGGAATAACTTCTTTCGACGAGCAACTACCACTACCGCTATCTTTTCGGTTATTCGGATCACTACTTCCTTCTCCTATAGCTGCACTTTTATCAATCCAATTACATTGCCTTGGTTGTGTTTGATAAAAAATCTTAGACACCACAAGCTCTCCTTCTTTCTCTTCCTCATGTAGGCCAAGGTGGTATTGGTGCATAACCCAATTAGTCTTTTCGGGTTTCCGATTCTTGCCGAAATTCGTGTAAAGTACTAATATTTTCTTGCATCCTTTTTGCCTCCCACTCACCATTACTGGTCTTGTTTTCCCGGTTTTATGCCACCTAGTTTCGCCGCCTTGAAGGTCACATTCGGTTTGAATTTTTCGCCTTTTTCTTGTTCCGGTGGTGTAAGCTTTTGATGGTCTATGAAAGAAATGTCTGCTCAATCCATCTCTTGTAACCCCTATAAGAAAAGTAACTAATTTAAGTTAGGTGTAACTAACTTAAGACACTATAACAGTATTATTCTCTAAAAGTCATATCAAACACTAAAAATTTCAGCTTTTCTTCTCAACCTCTTTTTAGTTGATTGCGAAATGGTACTAAAACCTAAAAAGATTGAACAATCATAGAAGCAATGAATAAAAAATGTAGTATTTGTGACATTTAATTTAAATAAAATAGACCTGGAAGTTTCTCAGGATGGGTATAACAAATCCCATCTTCTCCTTCAATAGTGGGGATAAACTCATCAATCAAAGGGTGAGATTTCAAGTCTTTGGCCTCTACCTTTGCCTCAAGATGTTCTATCAGTTCTTGGTCTGTTGGATCAAATTTCACTCCAGCTGGTAGACCTAACCAATCCTGAAAACAAGTTAAAATTAAATTAAATTAAACTAAAGACCAATATTCGAAAAAAAAAATGAAAGAAAAGATTTGAAGAAGAGAGAAAGAGAGATCAAAAAGCTTTAGTTTTAGCCGAAATCGGTTTAACTCAAAACAACGGTTTAGATTTCGTTAACTTTTATTCTTGACTTGTTTGTTTGAATAGGAGCGCCTAGCTAGTGAGAATGCTGGGTCTTTAAGTTTTTAGTACTATCATAGTTTTTTTTTTCAAGAAAAAGAATTGAGAATCAAACATGAAGAATAATGCTTAGTTTTTTTTTGTTTTTTGTTTTGCTTTGCAATATTCTTCTTTCTTTAGTGAATTCAAAGTAATCCATAGCAAATTAAATTACAAGAATATAACTTACCGGCTTTCCTCCAAGCTTGTGACCACAACCGGGGCAGTGCTTTGATCCACAAAGCTGATGTTCTTCAAGCTTTGCATCAATAAGATCGGAGCTACTAATTGAGCTTATATTGCTCTTAATACTCATCCCTACCCAATTATTATGCACTAGCAGGCAGCTGATCGCTATCTTATTGCTCTTATTTCTCCCAAGCACTTGAAATTTGGTATCAAACTATCAAACCTCCCACACCACATATCCTGATATTTATATGTCCGATTCTGGATATAATTCGTAAGCAAAATTAGCTAAAGAACATGAAGGAAATAGTAGATTGAAAGAATAGGATTTGAATGACCTTGAAAGCTCAAACAAATGAATAAAGTACATAGTTCCATTTCATTGGGGCAATTTTTCAAACAGTTGGGGATGATTCAACTCAGAATAAAAAAAAATTATGCAGCTTTAAACCCTAAGCTGAATCAACAAAACCCAGAAGAAAAAAACAGGCTGAAAATGGAAACTATTGAGAGTAATACAGAAAAAAATGGAAACTTGATTAAGGTACAGAAGAGAGAAGAAGGGAAAAGAGGAAACTGTTACAGTAGGAAGAGAGGTATAAAACCTGCTGCTTTAACAATTGGAAAAAAAAAAACCAGAAAATCCTCTCTCTAGTCTCTAACTTTAACTGAAGAACTAAAAGGAAAGGTAGCTTCAAGGCCTACAACCACCTTACTTTATGCATTTTTTTCCTAATTTAACAACAGCGGTTTATGAGAGAGAAACTTTAGAGAGAGAAGCAAAAGGATACAAAGCTTAATACATAAATTATTAAAAAAATCTAAGAGACATCAAATCTGCTAGTGTGTTTAATCAGTTAATTAACCGGATTATTATTTTTTTAAGAAAATTTTTTGAACGCAAAGACAAATTTATATTGTAAAATGTGTTTTTGCTGTGTTTTCATTTGCCAATTAAATGTTTAACCCTTTAAATTTTGCGAGGTTTGCTTATTGTCGCTTTTAATTTCGACTTGTCCCTGTTATTGGTAAAAGTACACTCTCGAACCATCATTATCACATTGGTTTGCTTTTCAAAAATATCAATTTCTTGATTTTTCTCTTTTTAACCAATAAATAACACGTGACATTGAGAAGCTCGCGAGTGTATTTTTACCAAGTTTAGATGTTTAATAAGAAGAATTCAAATTTCAGAATGATATTTGACAAAATTGTCTAAGTTTTTAAGTATTTGGCTTTTTATTTCAACAGATTTTTTCATACAGAACGTTAACAGTTATAATATTTTATGATTGAAATGTTCAAAATACTATTTAATTAATTCTATAAATACAAAAAAGATAAATTAATATATATTTTTATTGCCAGTTTGTCGGGATTTTCATTTGAACAGATCATGCGTGATTTTTTATAACGATGTTTTTTATCAATCCAACTAGAGTGAGTTATGGTAATATGATTTTACCGATCAAACTGGACCAAACTGGTCCATACGATATGTATTATCAAGAATTTAAAAGAAATAATAACTTAGTTTATATGAAAGCCTAATCCCTGTTCTCCATGCCCCTTTACAATACCGTCGAAGCAAAAGCAACGCTAAATTCCCAACAAATCTACTTGTCTGAAGGAAAATTAGGAAAATGCTGTTTTCTCTCTCTAAAATTTATATATATAAAGAACACTTGCTGAATAAACTCTTGTTTGTTTGACCACTAAAGCAAAAGGCAAGAAACGACCTTCACAGCTGTTACATTCAAAAGCATTTCAATTCAACAAAACCCATATCGTATATTATTATAGTTATTACATACTATACTTATTATATTAGTTTAATAAGACAAAAAAAGATATCCCGTAACAAAAAAAAGAACCCTTTATTTGATTAGTATTTTGCATGGTAAGAGACAGGAGTATAAAAATAGATTAAAATACATGTATCAATAAAGCTAAGAACATAGAACTTGATCATAAAGAGAGTTGAATTACTGAAAATCTTGCATGATCTCAGTGTAATTAGTTTGAGTAAGAAATAGGACATTTTGGTTAATTAGCAGGGACGTATAAGGTTAATTTGAGAAAAAGAAAAAACTAGAAAGGGGGGAAGAGAGTCACATGGGTTTTGAGATATGGAGTGGTGATGATGATTCTTTAGCCATGAATGTTGCAGAGAGAGAGGAGTTAAAATCAGGGGGTTTGCTTTATATGCAAGGCAATTGATCATTGTACTTGATGGACCATTCTTATTTCAGCTATTAAATTATTATATACTTTGCTACCAATAATAAGGTGGTTTTTGTCTTAAATTTAATAATCTATAATACTTTCATATACTCTGGTTTTGTTTTATGGAAATAGAATATAATTGTAAATTTAAAATGTGAAATATGATAAAATATATAGAACCCACGTTTCCTAGCCAGGTTTAGTCCTGACACCCTAGGCATAATTTTATTGAAAATAATGAAAATTGGTCCTTTAATGGAAAAATGGCCGTCTTGTAAATCGTAGAATTTGAATTCATGACATTTCAAATCATAATTTTAATTTTTTATTAATTGATGTAACATTAATTAGTGTTTACTTTATCTTTCTAATAATAATAATAAATTAAAATGTACACGAAAAAATATTATGGGACCCTTTTTAGCTATAAGCTCTAGACGGTGACATTTATTGCACCACCACTAGGGTCGGCTCTGTTCCTAGCATGTATTTAAATCTTAGTTGTTCTATTATTATTATTATTATTATTATTATTATTATTATTATTATTAATTATGGATTTTTTTATATTTTTTTTACTGAAGAACATAGTTCATTAATAAAATCGTAAACAATTGCAATTCTAATCAAAGGTGAATGAACATGAAGTCAAATCCTTTATATGTCGAAAAATCAATTGCTTTTTCCAACAGTTGTGCAACATGATTTGAAGACCAAGATATATGGATTAGTCTAAAAATGCTAAAAGTAGTTTAGCGAAGATAAAACACACTAGACAAAACACATTAAATAACTCAAACACAAAAAACTTGCTTTTCGCAAGACGCACATGCCTTTAAGCAAAACTTATTCAAAAAACAAAAGATAAACGCTAAAAACTATATTTTCTTCATATTCCAGTTAACGATTTCGCAAACTCACAACCATGGAAAATTCTACTCGCACTATAATATCAAATCAACCAGTGATGCAAATATGAAACGATCTTGCTGATAAATCTAGATGTCTACTGTGAAATATCATTATATATTTTGTCTAAAGGCGAATGAAGTTCAAATCAGTTATACAAATTTTAAAGATTGAGCTATGTAGTAACGAAACCATATTTGAAGAAGACGATCGTGTAGTTAACGATTAAAAGAGTAGTAGATGCAATTTATTCTCATAAAAAACACTGAAAATAAAAAAATAGAGAAAAAGAAATATAAAAAAGAGAATTGGGAGGAAGAAAAAGCCTTGTTAGACAATAGGCTTTTTCTTCCTCCCCAATAAACAAACTTACAAGCAGAGAGACGGATTTTTTTGTACTTTGCCATGAACACTTATCGACATATTTTACTGTATGTTAAAAAGTTATAGTAAAAATATATGAAAACATAAACTTGCAAATCATATAGAAGGGAACCATCCATTGGATCGTACTTGTAAGTTGTAACGTTAATAATATCGGGATGGCGTTATATTATATTTGTTAGAGTTGGATGGCGTTATATTATCATGTAGATTGCTGTTATATATACTTATGTATTGGTACAAAAAGAAATAGTTATATTTATTAAAAAATATCTAATACGAAACTTCTACTTCAAGCAAACATTAAACCACAAAATCACCTTGTCTGCAAATATACAAGTAGCGTGTGAGAGAAGATGTATAATACTTGGTGCATGTAGTTTTTCAGGAAATATACGCTAATTTTAATATAATTAGGCGGAATACATCTAGAGTCCTCTGAACTTGATTCTGAACGTTATATTTTACTGAACTTTCAAAAGTTTCAAATATTTCATTAACTTATAAAATATTTATCAATTTGATCAATCAATTACATATGTTATAATCTGCTTGGAGGGAGAAAAATTTAGGAGATGAAATTTTTGAAAAGTCTAACCAACCAGAAACTGACACTGGATATTGTGTGATAATGCTTCAACAATTAAGCTGTCAAAAAATGCAGTTCTACATGGTCGTACCTAGGGATGGCAACGGATCCCGGACCCGGTCCGGATCCGTGGATCCGGATCCGTTTTTTAGGGTCCGGATCGCGATTTTTTGGACCCGTCGGATCCGGGTCCGGATCCGGGTCCAGGAAACGGATCCGGGTCCGGGTAATGAAACCCGGATCCGGACCCGGATCCGTATTTAAATATTAATTGTATTTTTTTATTTATTATTTACCCCGAAAATATTGGATAATTAATATTATTTGATATCCACAT
>CATIWQ010466058.1:0-52979 GCA_949673415.1 Euphorbia schlechtendalii | reverse complement strand
CATGTGTTGTTGTTATGTCTAATTGTAGTAGCAGTACAAGTATTCTCAAACCTGAGATGATGGTTACCTTGTATGGGGGTTGCTATACTTTGGATCATAATTATTCATACCCTGGTGATTGGGATGATATGGGTGATTACGGGTTAGTGATGATCACTAAGCCGAGTAGTCAAGAAGGGATCCATCGCTCTTGATATAGTATATAGTGGGAGTTGTAACTTAAGGTTTCTTGTTGAAGTGACACACTCATAAACCTCTGATCAGAGTATAAGATTGATAAAACGGGTTTCTAGTCAATCTTGATACATAATGGCTGTGAGTGGTGTTCTACATGAATAAGTCTAATTCCAAGATAACTACGGTTATTACATGAGCTAACATTTAATCCGAGCTCAATAAATTGGATCGTACTTAACCTGATGGAAGGAGTGTATTATATTGATTACTACTGCAAAACCCAAGTGACGTTCTAAGTATCGGGGGATATACGCCTTTGCTTGAAAGCTAATTTTATCGTCTAGTGCTATCAGGTTTCATATCAGTGTGGAACACTAAGCCTAAAGGTTCTCGGATGGGAAGCCAAGTTTAGGTTAACCTCTAGCAGCTCAATACTTTGGGATCCTTTAAGGTCACCCACTTTTGTTCTTTATCTGACTAAGTAAAGATCCTATAGACTAGGTTTATGCTGAGAATACCTGGTTGTCTAATTCGTTAGAAGAATTATTATTTTGTTAGACCAAATTAATAATTAAAGGAATAAAGAGAAAATAGGGAAAAATTGCATGGATCGGAGCAAGGGAATTTTTCCCGTTGTAAGTGGGCCCCAAACAAACACACGATGTTCAGAGTGGGTCCTACGCAGCTACCCCACGAGATTTAGAGTGTGGGGTAAGCCCATGTGCTCTAGTGGGCTACAAGCCCCACAAGGGCTGCCCTTATGATAGGATTCGAGGGTTAGCTCGCAGGTCCAACTGACCCGCGCGGCTAACCCACTAAGTGGGCAGGGAATATTCCCATCCCATTTTATGTTTTAAGGGGAGTCAAACACTCCCCTTTTTCCCTATATATAGGCCTGCAACTCCTCTTTATTCCATTCTTCAGCTCAGCTTTTGTCTCTGAGTTCGGCATCTCTTTCTTCATTCGTTGTGGGAGATCCTTCATGAGTTTCTCTAAACAATGAAGAATTCTTTTGAAGGCTCTTTCTAATTAAAGTGAGCCTTCTCAGTTTTATTTTTGAGTTGGTCTTCGAACTGTCTAGAAATTGCTGTCTACTAATGGATTCTACCTCAATGAGGCTTTTGTCAATGAAGATCCATGTGGATCAATTGTAGAGGTCATCCTAGTTTGGAGGCTCGTGCTAACGAAGTTCTGCCGAATTATTCTAAGGGAACACTGCAACCAAAGAAAGAGAAAGCATGCATCAACCGGTAATGTTCTAAACTTAGATGCTAGGTTTCTTTTATAAGCTTTATAAATCTAAAAGCATCTATAGAATGTTTTAACTTAGATTATATCAATCATGGCATGCTTAGGAGATCCTTCAGGTTAATTTTATGTTTTGAAATTCCACCTTGCAACGATTGCACGTTCAATTACTATTTTGATTAACCAGCAGTTATAGTCTTCAGTTCCACCGGAACTCTTTGATAATTTCTAACTTCAGTTGGAGTATGTGAACTAACCTCAATAGCTAACCATGCTAGCATTATTCCAGATTGAATGAAATTGTTCATACTATTTTTTTCCATAAAGAATAATGTTAGCCATCAAGCAATGGAGGTTTAATAACATACATTCCATCTCTAAGGTGTTGAGTCTATGAACTATTAGGAACATAAGAGTTGTTAAAAAAACATTAGAATTTTAACTCAAGATTTATTAGATCTTAAGATGGGCACTTGTTCTGATACCACTCATCAATCTTATTAGCTACAACAAACATTGTAGAGGGGGTGAATAACTTAAACTTGATTTCTAATCCAATTTTTAATTTCTTAAAAACTTTGATACTAAGCATGTTGAGTTCTCTTAAATGATGATATGCAAACAAGAAGAGATACTAAAGAAAAAATAAAACTAAGATAAGTCTTAGTTTGACAAATTGTGCATACGTAGTAAGGTAGAGTAATAGAACACTTAGCGGAAAAAAAAGTAAAGATAATAATTGTGCTGATCAAAATAACTTGTTGAATAAATAAAGAGATAGAGTTAGAGAGATCAAACATAGTATTTAATCATGGTTCAGCCTTATGCCTACATATAGTCCCCGAATACCTTCTCTGAGCTTTAATCCACTATTTAACACTCATTTAACTAGGCGGAGAAGCCTTCACAACAGGTATTACAATGAGTACCTTGCAAGCTAACCCTCAAGTGAGACTAAAGTACCCTCATCTATCTTAATATCACTCAGAGTATTTCTAATGATGAATTTGAAAGGCGTAGTTTATACTTGTGTTGGCTATCCTTACAAACCTAATATGATATATCTATTACAATGATCTTTCAATAAGCTAAGCTTAGAATAGAGAAGCTGAGTTATTCTGTACTTGCTTTGCTTGAGAGGAATTTCTATTTGTTTGAATGAGAATTACCGTTTAGGAAATACCACGTGTATTCACCAAGTTTAAGCTACTATCTTCAAGTCCCTTTTATAGGCAGAGAGTTTAAGTAGTTGTTGCAAACTTATTTCTTCTAGTCTAATCATCATTTTATCTTCTCATCCGGTCTTTAAACTTCTTCTCATTTGAGATAGTTTTGAATCCATTGTGAGAGTGATTTGTAACCAAGTTGTGCAAGATTAAACTGTTAAATAAACAAGATAATACAATTTATTACAATATCGCCAGTCTTTAGTCTTTGTTCTTTGTCAAGAAACCTTTGACTTGAGCTATGACATGGCATCCTTTGATTAGCTTGGCCAATTTGATGTGTGCAGATTGGCATAGCTAATTCTGCAATGTGGCGAGACACTTTGAGTTCGGTTGGACTATAGCTTTGACATGTCAATAAAAGTACTATTGCTTTTGCTTCTAGACCATATATGATGTCATTCCCTTTTTGTTTTCAACTTCATATCAACTTAGTAACTTTAAATGCATCAACTAGAAATATTTTGTTCTAAAAAAATATGTTAAAAGCACACAATATTATTACAGCATAACTTTAAATACTCAGCATAAAAGTATATAAGTTTAGGTGCAGAGTTAACTCTATTTTACCTTGTTGAGTAATAATACTCAGCAACCTACATTAGTGATTCTAACTAAGGGAACTTGAAGGTTCATTTATGCCAAGTTGAGGGGGCTTGGGGCTCAGAGGCTCGTTTGAAATTTTATGGAGGTAATAGACAAAAGCTGCCAAGTTAGGGGAGCTTAAGATGTATTTTGTCTGTTAAAAAATGTGGAGTTATTTGTTAAATTTGTTGATTGTGAGGTTTGAACCCACAACTTCACATTTTTTAGATTCTCCGAGGGTGATGATCATTTGATTTTCAAAGAGGGTGGCCATGTCCATGTACTACCATCATTTTCACATTGAATGAGAGGCACAACATCTTTAATAGAGGTATATTAATTGATTTTTTTTAGTTGACATTGCTTTACATATATAACAATTCAATTTTAACGAAGTTAATTTATTGGATAAAAACTTTCATGTATCCTATCTCATCATCCACAGCCACACACATTAAACATTTAATTTTTTTTTAAAAATTTTTCTATTTCCTTAAAAAAAAGTAAATTACTATAACCGAAAGAAAAATATATTAGTTCTTCGCAAGGCCGTTTTGGAAACGAAATCTCAAGTTGTCAAGTCGTGAGAGATGCTTACATCTTTGAGAATGGCTTAGGTTATCGAATTCTAGTGCATTTGGCGAGGCTGCGGGTGACGGGACTGTTTTAGCATCGTTGGGGCTGCTGGTTGGGGAAGAGGCGGATGAGTTTAGTTGGTCTGGAGGCGTGGCACGAGTGTTCTCGGCAAAGGGTTTCTACTCAAGTTTTTATAGATCACGGGTTATGGTTGGTATGGTGGATTTTGATATTATATGGAGGGTTTGCATTGTACCAAAGATTAAATTTTTTTGGTGGCTTGTCTTCCATCGAAAGAATTTTTATATCAAAGAGGATGTATTAATAATCAATTATGTCCCTTTTGTGACGGTAATCTATGGAGCACGCTTTATTTCATTGCCCAAGGATACGTAGCATTTGGGGAGATCTATTCCGGTTGATGGGAGTCGTGATAACAATGCCGGAAATGGGTTATGCTTTTCTAGAGTGGTGGCGGTCTCTCTTCCAAGTAGGACCTAGATGGGAGCTTGCTACTTCTTGGTGGTTCATCATGGCTTGGAACATTTGGAGAAGAAGGAATAAAAAGATCTTCAAAGAGCTTCAAAGGGAGGAAGACTTAGTTTTAGTGAGCTTTTATCATTGTCGTTTTTTTTTCTTGTAATAGGAGATCATTACTGTTTGGAGTGGATGATTTATTCCTTAACCCAAACCTTTTGTTAGATTGTACATAACGGTAGTTCTCCTCAGAATTTTTAATATAATGAAGAGGGTTGGCTTTTTTTTGTAGGCAAGTGAACGCATCAACCTAGTTGGGACGTTCGCCCCGAAATTTTCACCCTTCCTAATCTATTTTCAATGGAGGAACACATTGTTCCTCCGGACGTTGTTCAAAAAAAATATACATTAGTAATTGATTTCTAATACACTACTACTTAAATGTGTAGGTAATCTTTTAAAAGCATGGTTACGAATTTAACTAAAATTCCGTATGTAAATTCTGTTTATAAAGTTTTATAAAAATTTTTTTTATTTATAACAACGGTTTAGCTTTCCCTAGAGCTCCAAGAATTTCTAAGTTAGCCTCTTTTATTATAAACCTATTTACATGTTAATATTCTAACTTTTACATTTTCAATATTCAATACATCGTTAAACTTAAAATTGGTCACATGTTGAGTCTATAACATTTTATAGATATATATTTAAAATTTTATTATAAAAATAAGGAAGTGGCCATCATATGATTTGAATGCCCAAAAATATACACCATATATAGATTGATAATCTTGCAAAAGTAACGATAACATTACACGACAAGGATGACATCAATATATAGTTGAACAAGTAACAACAAGTGTATGAAATTTATTCTCTTTTTTGTGAGTGTCTTAAAAGGTCATCAATGTGATTAATTAGGAAATTAATCACATTTTGCAAACCATAAATTGGCCACCTATATCATGTTATTAATGCTGCATTACCACAGATTGGTTGCCTAATTAATCTTCTATATAATCTAAATCCAAACTTATGGTTGTAAGCAATCTAATTAATACATTTAAAAAAACATTTAATTGAATGAATAAATAACATAAGGACAAAACTGGTGGTTTAATTTTCCACCCTAATTTGGGAAATTAAGCAACTACTAATATCAAATCGTTACTCAACAACCTTTTTTCTATCAACAATCAAATTTAAAACATGCATAGATTAGAAATCAGATTTACGATAGAAAAAGTAGTTATAGCATGACAAATCATAATAAATAAGACAAACAATCAATTAAATATATATTTTTTTTAAAAGAAAATTATCTCATTTGAGGTTACATCAAATAGAAAGAAAAATATCCAACACATCCCGGATATTATTCAAATTTAAGACTTCTAGAGTCCAGAACTTTCGTCTTAATCACTAGGGTTAGATTTCAGTCACAAATTAACATATAGTTAACCAAACATTCCAAATTGAATGGAAGAACTTATTATGAGGTTTATTTTAAATTGTCTGACTATAACAATTAATCTATCTTCATATACCAATTCAGTGTATCTCAATTGATAAACCTTTCAAAGTAGAAATGAGAGATTTTAAATTCGAAACATAACATCTTCAAAATTTCATATGCCTTTAAAAAAATTTATTTCCGTATTATTAATTTACTATAAATAAATTGAGAGACAAGTTTATTAGAGTCACATTCGAGCACGGGGCTCATTCAAAATTAAACTTATTACAATTAGAAATAATAGAAATTCATTATAATAATAAATAAAAGTTTTTCAAACAAAAAATTATAATAATAAATAAAAGTGAAAATTGATGGAACTCCTAGTTATTCCACAATTTAACCAGATACCATTAACCAGTTGGGACAAATCCTTATGTATATTATTGCACCCTACATTTTCTTATTTATGTATTTTTTTTAAATCATTGAAACTAATAAAAAAATCATTACACTCTTAGAATTGTTATAACTATATGTTAATTGGTATATATGTTACATATATTTAATAATATTGATGCCCATAACTTTCCACCATTATAACATGTAGCTTTTGTCTTTACAAGTTCTTATTTTCAGCCCATATATAGGCTGGTTATATATTATACATGAGAAGATGAATATACATAGTCTTATTTTATCTCCATCTTTGTTATATGCTTACTTCTTATTGTTTATATTCTTGTTGATCTATATTATTTATGATCCGTTATCAGCATAATCGCAATGAGGGGTGTGTTAGGAATGAATATCACACATCGCTTTCGGAGGATTCACTGAGTTTTGTCATAAGTAAGGCCCTGAAGGCCTTAACTTGTATGACGTATTTTAAAGCCGTGAGGTTGACTGTAAACAACGCCAAAGCGGACAATATCGTTCAAGCTGTTTATAACACGTTATCAGCACGATCGCGATGAGAGGTGTGTTAGAAATGAATATCTCACATAACTCTCGGAGGATCCATTGAGCTTATTTGTAAGCAGGGCCCTGAAGGGCTTTACTTGAATGATGCATCTCAATATTCCCATTGAAGAATAGCGTACTAATATAAATACACTTCTTGCAGAAGTGCTAGTACCCGAAGTACAAATACTCAACGTTGTTAAATTTAAGAAAATTTAAATACTTTATATTAGTATTTGAAATATAAAATAAAATGGTTGTGGACCATATTTTACCTACAATGTGTCAATGAATATGGAATACGAGAATATATGAACGCAATTTGTGCAATAATGTCAAATCAAAAGTGATTGACAAAATGGAAGATCTTCAAAATTCTAGCGAAGATGGAAAGTAAACATTGCACTCTTTTTCCCTTAACTAAAAGTTTTGTCCCACAGGATTTTCCTTGGTAAGGTTTTTAACGAGGTAGTGTCTCATTCGTAAAAGTGGACATCAAAGCGGAACTGTTATAAATATATGTTAATTGGTATATATGTTACATATATTTAATAGTATTGATGTCCATAACTTTTCACCATTATAACATGTAACTTGTGTCTTTACAAGTTCTTATTTTTAACATATATATAGGCTTGTTATACACTATGACTATACATGAAAAGATGAATATACATTATATCACTTACTTTCTCTCCATCTTTGTTATACTCTTCCTTTTTTTTGTTTATATTCTTGTTTATCAGTATTATTTATAGCAAATATAACATTTCTATTCTTTCAATACATAACTATCTTCTAATTTACACTAGGCACAATAAAAGAGTAATTGTGAAATATAAAAAAGAATAAAAGTAACAAAAAGACCAATAAAAATGAGAGAGCTGTAAGCGAGATTAATTCCAAAGATAAAAAATTTTGGATGGTTAGTTTTTCACAAAAGATTATCATTAAAGATTTTCTTATTTCTTAGAGGGTGCAGAAAAAAAGCAAAATGTCCGTTTTGTGATGAATTAGAATCTATGGATCATGCTCTTTTCCACTGCTTGAGTGCTCAGAATGTTTGGTGTGATTTATTCCGCCTTCTCGGTCTCATGATGATTATCCCGGAATCGGGTTATGAGTTTTTTATAGGGTGGTAGTCATTCTTTAGGGGGGGACAATTCCGGAGTTCGTTACATCATTATGGTTTTTCATAGCTTGGAATATTGAGAGACGAAGGAATAGGAGAATTTTCGAGGACTATCGAAGAAACGAAGACTTACTCTTAGCGAGTTTTATCATTGTCGTTTTCTTTTTCTTTGTAATAGAGTTCTGCTTTCTTTCGACATGAGTGATATTATTGCTCATCCAACCAATTTACTTGATTGTACATAACTTTGTTCTCCATCGAAAAACGTTGTAATTTGATTTATTAATGAAAAGAGAGATGTGTGTCTTTTAGGCAAACGTCTCGTATCAACTTAGTTAGGACGAGTGCTCCGAAATTTTCACACATTACAACATTTTTCCAATGGTGGAACACAATGTTCCACCTGAGGTTTTTCATTGAAAAAAATGAGAAAGCAGTGTTAACACCATTCTATTATTCAAAGTAGAAGTTAATTCATGTGGTCCCACTTTATTTCAGGTAGATTCATTATTTGACAACTAATTATAATTTATAACAAAATTGTGTAACAGCCGTTGAATAGAAAAAAAAATTTATCCTTTTTTGACTGGGAATTGAATTTGTGATCTTTAATATTATAATTTTAGTTTCAACCAGTCGACTAAAATTAGTTACAAGAAATTATCATAATTTAATTGATAATGTTTTAAAAATCACTAGATACTAGTTGGGAACCTAAGCAAAGACTAGTTGAGGTCTAAACAAATTTTTATTCCTTTTATCTTTTAACTTACTTAAATTACATATTTGAATTAAAATGTGAAAGTATCATAAAAATAATAATAAGCATTTAAGATAAACAAAAACTAAAAATATAAAATTTATATAATCTTACATAATTAAAATATTCATTATACAAATGTGGCATATCACACATTGTTTTCTCAATTTGAGACATGGAACGAGGCTTTCAAGTTAGAACACATTAATATATAATAGCTTCGGAGATGAGTTTTTAGGTTATTTTTATAATAATTATTATGAAAATCATTATTTTAAAATATGCGTCTAATCTGAACAATTCGGATTAGGTTGTGCCTAGGCGCCAACATGTCGGAAATAAATTAGAAAAGGATTGATATTGCCTAGGCAAAACATTCGAATTAAAACTATCAATTTAGTGTCAAGTCGAACGATAAATTTTGTTGGATTTCACTCTCAACTTTCATTACCTCTAATTACTCATTTGAATTAGCCAAAAGCGCACCAGTTTATTCCTGACACATTTCAGTTTTCAGTTAGAAATAAAATTGAGATTGAAAAGCCAAACCTATTAGAAGTTGGCAAAAAAAGTGAATCACTTTTATCAATTTGAGTGGTTAATTAATACTTTAAAAGTTCTAAGGTGAAACTTGAAAGTTATCAAGTTTGAGGGATCTGGATGTATTCGATCTAATACAATATATTGTAACTTAGAGAGATTTTTGTTTTCTTTCCGAAATAAAAGTTACTTTGTACTTTGTGACTACCGGATAAAGTGGTTTGAAATATAATTCTTTATGGCGGACATGGCAAATTTTACATTTCCCCATAAATATCGATATAAATATTTTGGGTGTTGAAAAATAAAATTAAGGGACATTTTTTTATTTGCAATATTTTCTCATAAAATTTAGGCTCTATAAATCTTTAATTTTGCAAAACTCAAAAGTAAGAATTTTTTCTTTCTTTTACATGAAAAGTAAAAACATTTTTTCATTTTAACTTTTTTCAAGTTGACTTTGTCAACCCTCATAACTAACTACCTTCTCTCTCTTATTTACTTTGAATTTTGCAACTTCAAATGTCTATATCTCACAAACCGTTGATTTTTTCGAATCCACTCTTTGAAATATATTGATCGTCTTAATTTTATCTTTAAAATGAAATACACTTTGATTTTTTTGAAAAATAAAATAATGCTTCGAAATCTTATATAGTGTATAGTTGTGGTATAATGTCATTTTTTACTGTTTTTTTATGAAGGCTTTACACATGGTATAAAGTTGTATAATTAATTTAAATAGATTTTTTTCTCTTTTATGTTCATAAAAGTACTAAATTCCCCATAAAATCATGGCATGAAGACCTTAAGCCTAATATGAAAGCTCTTATACATGGTATAATAGTGGTTATGTTTACAACAAAACTCACTTTCTAGTAAAAAAAATAATTTATCATAGTCTTATACATAGTATAATAGTTGTATAATACCCGTTTTTACTACTTTTTCATGAAGGCGTTATATAAGATATAAGAGTGGTATAATGTATTCTATATATTCTTTTTTTAAAATACATTATACCACTCTTAAACATTGTATAACGCCATCATGAAAAATTATTGTTTTTATTATACAGCTATTATACTATGTATAAATTTTTTATTTTTACAAAAATTCAAGTGTATGTCATTTTAAAGATAAAATTAAGACGAATAAAATATTTCAAAGAGTCGATTAAAAAAAATTAACGACTTATGAGATATGGAGATTTGAAGTTGCAAAATTCAAATTAAATAGAAGAGAGAAAGTGGTTACAAGAAAAAAAGGTAAAAGGGAAAAATAATCTAATAAAATGGCAAAGTGAATATTAATTTCTCATTGTTGTAAAAGCAATAAAATCTAACTTTTTCGGGTATATGGTTAAATTACCCTAAAATGTAATATATCATTAATTTTAAATTTTAAATGATATAATTTGAATTTTCATTTTTCAAACGTACCCTTTTATTTTCACGCGTACTTACAATAAAGGTCAAATGCATCAAGACCCCCCTGAAGTTGGCTCAAAACACCCGATGCCATCCTTAACTTTGAAAAGGACCAGTTACCCCCCTCAACTTGGCAAAAAGGACCAGTTACCCCCCTTAACTTGGCAAAAATGCACCAGTTTGCCCCTTCAATGCCATGTGTCAACATCTGGTTAAAGAGAGAAAAATCAGAAAAATGACATCTTTGAAAAATCAAACTAACCAGATTTTGACACGTGGCATTGAGGGGGCTAACTGGTGCATTTTTTCCAAGTTAAGGGAGGTAACTGATCCTTTTTGCCAAGTTGAGGGGGGGTAACTGGTCATTTTGAAAGTTGAGGGTGGCATCGGGTTCTCTGAGCTAACTTCAGGGGGGTTTTGATGTATTAGGCCTACAATAAAGCATGAAAATGAGTAAATTCATGATACATGAATCAGGTTGAATACAAAAAGAAACTCCCTAAACACCATTTTCACTTTTAACTTTGGCATTAATTTACTGTATGTAATAATCTAATTGAAGAGAGAAAAATCTAAGTTAATGACATTTTAAAAAGTTAAACCAATCAGAAGTTGACACGCGCTATTAAGAGCATCTCCAACTTCAAACTTTATAATTTAAAGTTACTACAATGTTTATTCTCCAAACCCTTTACTTCAAATTTTCACTTCAAAATAAAATATTATTATTTAATTCTATCCTACCTAACTTCAAATAATAAATAACCAATTAAATTAAAAGAAAACAAAACAAAAACTAAAAAGTAAATAAAATATTATTAAAAGAATTTTGAAGTTGCTACAATACTACTTCAAATATGAAGCGCTATTTTGCAATGAGATTTAAAGCAAGGTTGGAGCTTCAAATCCCACTCCAACCCAAATTTTGAAGTTGGGTTGGAAATGCCCTAAAAGGGTAAACTGATGCATTTTTTGCAAGTTTAAGGAGTTATATAGAACTTTTGAAAGTTTAGAGGAGAAAATAACGTTTAGGGACTGTTGAACCTAGTTTAATGATACTTCACAGTTTCTTAAGTTTTGGAATAACAAGCGGAATAGAACATCAAAATTGATTAGGTACTAAGTAGACTCTTAATTAAGTTATTAGCTTGAGATTAGTTAAGATAAACTAAAATAGCAAGCTGACTTAAACTTCAATTAAGTTATGACTAGGATGTCTTTAGTTGTTTTGCTGAGTTAAATTGAAAGGTAAAATAATGAAGAGATAAATCAACATAGTTATTCAATTAAAGTTTTGTTGACATATGTAGACATTGTTTGCCTTTAATCCATTCTATTAAACAGATAAATCCTGATTGATGTAATTCAAGTTTTAAAAGGTTTTAACACTAAAAATAAAGGAATAATCAGGTCCAAAAGGCAAAAAGTTGTCAGTACGGAAGTTGGCATGTACTCACAAAAGTCCAAAGAAAAAGGAATCTGTAATTTGTCGCATTTTAGAAATGCCGTACAAAAATGCAACGTCAAGATTTCAAGTCAATCAAGAAGCTCCACATTCCATCTCATGCCCTCTCTTACAAAAAGAACAAGCTTGAAGATCAAGCATTGATGAGAAATTAATCAACGAATTAATATCGTGCTACAACAGCCAAAATTGTTATCTCTAAATAAATTCAAACCTGTCTCACAACGTGAAGAAAGTGGAGGCTTGAAGAGAAGAGAATTTGAATATAAAGTCAAGATGATAAGTTACAACAACTACTTCAAATTATTTGCCTATAAATAGAAGTTGAGTCTGCAATTCCAACTTGGTAAATCACCTGAATTTCCTAGAGCTGAAATCCTTGTTTCCATCATCACAACACTCAAAATTCCTCAAGCCATTTAAAGTGAACACGCAATATCGAATCTTTTTGTAATCGATAGAATAGTAGACTTAGAGGATAGCTAATTTGGTGTTTATTACATCTCTATTTGTTGCATTTCTCTTAAGTAACCAAGTTTAATCAACAAAGTCATTCATCTCCCCATGATCGATTATCTAAAGCCAACAAGATCACAGGGATAAGTTTAGGGAGCTTATGATGCATTTAGTTTATAAATTATAGGGTAAATTAAAAAAAATACCTTGTGATTTCACTCATTTTCAAAACGAGGTATGGGAATTTTTTTTTTTTTTTTTGAAAAAGAGGATTTGAGGTTTGAAATCGTTAGCAAATGAGAGATTTTCTGGTATCTCCGTTAGACTAAGCTAACATAGTAAGAGGTAATTTTAGAAAACCAATTTTTAAACTTCATCATCCTCCTTTTCTCAAACCCTATCAATTTATTAGAGGTGAGTGAACTGTTCTAGCCATAATTGAAGATAGTCTCAATAACTAAATTTGTCAAAATTCCAACTTGAAAATCAGATTAGATATCTCTTAAATCAAATTACCACCCATATTACAAAATCAACAAATACATACATTTGGTCATAAAAGCAGCATTATAGTTGCAATCAATACCCATGTATTTCTTATCAGAAGTCATTAACATGGTTCTCAAATAGTTCAATTTCAATTTTTAAAATTCTCTCAACCATCCAATCTTCCAGTCAAACTATATCAAGAGTATACATTGGAAAACTTTCAACTGAACAAACACCATTACAATATAAAATTTGTAACCCATATCTCGAAATCAAAAAATCAGGTGGAAAAGATCATTGAATCAAAAACAAATTACGTCAAAGAACCAAAAGGGAAAGGAAATGGGAAATCTTATCTTGCGAATTAAAAAGAACACTAAAAATCCAAATTCCAAACATATAAATCGAGAGCAAAGAGGGTGGTAGTTAGGAAGCAATGAAGACCTGACTTTCTTTTCAAACATTAAAATACATTTTTTTTAAATCATGTAAAGGTGTAGTCTGTTGGTTAATTAAGGAAGTTAATGAACTTGCGAACTTGCATAGTAGATTTTCAAAACTTGACATTAACCCTAAAGGATCTCCTAAGCATGACATGATTAACATAATATCAATTGAAATGTTCCATAGATGCTTATAGGTTTAGAAAACTTAATAAAAGAAACTGAGCATCTAAGATTAGAGCATTACTAGTTGATGTGTTCCTTTCCCTTTGGTGCGACATCCCTTATAGCAATCGGACAACACTCCATTAGCACGAGTCTCCAAACCAAGATGACATCTATGACTAGTCCACGCTGACCCCGCCGACTAAAACCTCACGTAGAGGAAGAACTAGTCAATTAACAAGCAGCTGCTAAACCACTCGTAGACCAACATGAAAATATAACTAAGAAGGCTCTTTCTAAAATAGGAATAATTCTTGCAAAAGTGGAGAAACTCGTGGAGAATCTCACAAAAACTCATGAAGAAAAGAAGTCAAAACTTAGAAGGAAAGACTGAGCTGAAGTGAGTAACAAAGGAGGAGGGCTCCTTTTATAGGGAGAAGGGGAGCAACATGCTCCCCTTTTTAGCAATGTGGGATGGGGATTTCTCCGTCCCACATGCGGGTCACCTGTGTGCACAACCTGTTGGTTAATCAAGATAGTAATTGAACATGCATAGGTTGCAAGGTGGAAATTCAAAAACTTAAAATTAACTTGAGGATCTCCTAAGCATGCCATAATTGTTATAATCTAGGTTAAAATATTCCATAGATGCTTTTAGGTTTATAAAACATATAAAAGAAACCTAGCATCTAAAGATTAAAGCATTACCAGTTGATTCGTGCTTGATCTCTCTTTTGGTGGCGACGTTCCCTTTCGAGTAATTCCAATAGTGCAAGCTTCCAAACTAGGATAGCCTCTATGACTTAATCCACATGGATCTTGACCGACCAAAACCTCAAAGAGGTAGAACCCATCAATTAATAATAGTTGCTAGACTACTTTTAAATCAACCTGAAAATCCGAAATAGAAAACTCACTAAAAATTTGAGCCTTCTAAAAGAACTCTTCAATTTGTTTGGAGAAACTCGTGGAGTATCTCGTACAACAAAAGAAGAGGAGAGTAGAAATCATAGAGAAAACAAGCTCAAAGCTTTTTGGTATATGTAAATAATGAGAGGTTAGAAGCCTATATATAGGGAAAAAGGGGGAGTGATAGGCTCCCCCTAAAACTCTACATGGGATGGGATAAATTCCATCCCATGTATAGCGGGTCAACCTAGTGGGTATAGATACCTGCGGGTTAACCCGCAGTTGCCACAAGGCAAGCCATAGCGGGCTTGCCTTGTGCCTCAAGCAGTGACTTGTGAACCTGCGTGTAGGCAACGCTTGCAGCCTACAACCCACTAACGTGGGCAGGCTATGTCATGTAGGCACTACTTTGAACAACCCATGTTCAATTTGGGGCCCACTTGCAATGGGAAAAATCCCTTGCTCGCTTCGTGCAACCTTTTCCCTATCTTTTCATTATTTCTATTAATTATTAATTTGATTAAATTAATTAATAATTCTTCTCACTAATTTCTCAACTTGTATTTTCAGTATTTACCTAGTCCATAGGTTCTTTACATGGTCCAATAAAGACCTAAAGTGTGTAACCTTATAGGATCCCAAAGTATAGAGCCGCTAGAGGTTAACCTTAACTTGGCTTCCCGCTAGGGAACCTTTAGGCTCAGTGTTCTAGACCGTTATGAAACTCAATAGCTCTAGACGATCATATGGGCTTTTTAGTGAAGGCGTATGATCCCTCGATACTTGGAACATCACGTGCTTGTGACTTGATCCGGTTCTGCAGTAGTAACCAGTACAATACACTCCTTCCATCAGGTTAAGTACCATCCAATTTATTGAGCTCAAATTAAGTGTCAGCTCATGTAATAGCCGTAGCTATCCTGGAATTAGACTTGTTCACGAAGAACACCACTTGGTGGTTTTGTATCTTGATTGACTAGAAACCCATTCCATCAATCGTATTCTCTACTCAGAGGTTTATGAGTGGGTCACTTCAATAATGGGCCCTAAGGTACATCTCCATTATATTACTATATCAAGAGCGATGGATCCCATCTTAACTACACAGCTTACCAACATGTGATCATCGCTATACCCGTAATCATCCGTGTCATCCTGATTATCAGGGTATAAATAAGTATGAGCCAAAGTATAGCAACTCCTACATAAGGTAACTGGTATCTCAGGTCTGAGGATACTCATACTGCTACTGCAATAAGACATGACACCAACACATGGATATAGTTATTTTCGAGTGTCTGTCTTATGGATATCTCCAATGTATTACCCGAATACATTCATGTGTAAACTCAAGGTACCACCTTCAACTTGTGAGATCGGTCGCTTGGAACTAATCCAAGGAGTAAGCCTACACATGCTAGTCTATGCGCTCCATTGATGTCCAGTCTTAATGGAACTACGATTAGGGATATATAGACTATTCATAGTAACACGTATGTGCAGTTCTCACTCCACATAGCTCCCACTATGTCCTTGCACTTTTACACTATGAATTAGTCATGGACATTGTTTCATCAATGCGCATATACATATCCAAATATATATAATACCCGCGAGATACAATTAAAAAGAAGCACTGATACATAACAAAATGCCTTTGATTATTATTAATAATTCAAAATTGTTTGTGCATTATAGCTAATAAAGATATATCACCCTAATTACCTCTAAGGCATACATCATGTCTAACAATCTCCCACTTACACTAGAGCTAATTGGCCATGTGCTTTATACCATATTCATTAACATGTTGGTCATGCTTAACCTGAGTCAATGGTTTTGTTAGCCCATCCGCTAGATTCCTGTTGGGACATATTTTAAACTTATATCTTTTTTTGCTACTATCTTTCGAAATGAGATGGTATTTACTAAGTACATGTCCATTTTTCTGGCGAGACCATGGTTCCTTTGCTTGAGCAATAGCCCCATTGTTATCGCAATAGACCACTATCGGATTTACAATGTTAGACACCACATCGAGATCACCAATAAATCTCTTAAGCTAGAAAACTTCATTAGTCGCTTTTGAACTCAAGTTTTGTGCTTGAATCGATAGTTGTTTCCTATTTGAAAATCTTCCAAATAATTGCCCCTCTATTAAACATAAGCACATAACCAACTAGGACTTATAATCATCCTTATCAGATTGAAAACTCGCATCGGTGTATCCCTTTAAAGTGAGATCACCTTCTCCATATACTAAAAACTTATCCTTAGTCCTGCGTAAGTACTTGAAGATAGTTAGAATGACCGTCAAGTGCTTCTCACCTGGGTCAGATTGAAATCTGCTTGTGATTCTCAACGCATGTAAGACGTCAAGCTGAGTGCATACCATAACATACATGATGGACCCTACCACTTAGGCATAGGGTATTCCATTCATACGTAGTCTCTCTTATTGTATTCTCGGACACTCAGATTTAGAAAGGTTAATCTCTTGAAAAATAGGGAGATAACCCTTTCTCGACTGCTTAAGGTTAAATCTAGCCAAAACCTTATCTATGTATGTACTTTCTAAAAGACCTAGCAGCCTTTTTGATCTATCTCGATAAATTTTAATACCAAGTATAAAAGCTGCTTCTCCAAGGTCTTTCATGAAGAACTTTTTTGATAACTACGCCTTGACTGTCTGAAGAAAAGGAATATCATTTCTTATTAATAATATGTCATCGACATATAATACAAGGAAAATGATCGCACTCCCACTAGCCTTTTTATATACACAGGGCTCATTAGCGTTCGATATAAAACTAATTTCTCGGATTGTCTCATTGAACCTAATATTCCAACTCCTCGATGTTTTCTTAAGTCCATAAATGGACTTCTACAACTTACATACCCTAGAGCCATCTTTAGATGTGAAACCCTCGGGTTGTGTCATAAACACATCCCTATCCAGATTCCCGTTAAGGAATGTTATCTTCAAATCCATATGCCAGATCTCATAATCATAATGAGCGGTGATGGTAAGGAGTATCTTGATAGACTTTAACATGGTCACCGATGAAAAGGTTTCATCATAGTCAGTGCCTTCTTTTTTACTATACACTTTTGCAACCAGCCTTGCTTTATAGGTAACTATGTTACCATCCATGCCGGTTTTCTTCTTGAAACCCCATTTGCATTCTATGGGCTTAATCCCACTTGGAGCATCAACTAAGTTCTAGACTTGATTTTCATACATGGAGTCCATCTCTGATCTCATGGTTGAAAGCCATTTATCAGATTCTGAGCCTTCCATTGCCTCCTTATAAGTCTTGGGCTCATCATCTTCCATAAGGAAGAGATGTTTATCATCAGTGATGATAAAACCATATCACTCGTGAGCAATTGGAGCCCGACCTGACCTACGCAATGTCGGTGTTATAATAGGTTGTTCCTTGCTTACACTATCTTATGTAATAGGTGTATGTATAATTAGTTGACTATCTGTTTGATCTACTTGAGTACCTAACTCAAGAATGCTCCCACTAGCTTTCGCAAGTATATGCTCGTTCTCGAGGAATTGAGCATTTCTGGAAACAAAGACTTTCGATTCCTTGGGATCATAAAAGGTATACCCTATAGTCTCCTTAGGGTAACCTACAAATAGATATCTATTAGATTTGGCACCCAGCTTATTTGAACTTGTCCTTTTAACATATGCAGGACATCCCCAAACTCTCAGGTGAGAAAGAGGGAGATTCTTACCATACCATAACTCGTATAGAGTTTGTTCAATTGATTTAGAGGGCACTCTGTATAGTATATAAACTACACTCTCAAGTGCATAACCCCAAAAGGATCTGTTGAGTTTTGCTTGGCCCATCACGGACCGAACCATATCGAGTAGGGTTCGATTCTTCCTTTCTAACACCCCATTGTGTTGGGATGTATAAGGAGGTGTCCATTGGGATAAAATACCATTATCCCTTAGATAATCCTGAAACTCCTGGCTTAAGTATTCACCGCCTCAATCAGATCAAAGGTTCTTGATACTTTTCCCAAGCTATTTCTCTACTTTAGTTTTGAATATTTTAAAGCATCAAAACTTTCAGATTTGTGCCTCAAAAGGTAAAAATAACCATATCACGAGTAATCATCAATAAAGGTTATGAAGTAGACGAAACCCTCATGTGTTTTAACACTCATTGGACCACATACATCAGAATGTATTATTTCCAAAGTACTAATAGCACGATGACCCTTTCCTTTGAAAGGTTTCTTAGTCATCTTCTCTTTTAAACAAGGTTGGCACACACCATTGGAAGCCCATTCCATTGGGCCTAAGTCTCCACATTTGTGTAACTTAGTTAAGCGAGTCTCATTTATGTGGCCTAGACGACAATGCCATAAGTAAGAGGATTTCTCATTATCTAATTTTTATTTTTTAACAATGTTCAAATTTAGAATTTCAATTTTAGTATCTAGAACATATATGCCATTCAAAGATATTCCATAAGCATAAAGAATATTGTCATGTTGAATTTGACATTTGTTATGAGAAAATAAAATTCAAATCCTTTCATTGGTAGAAGTGCAACAGAAATAATATTCTTAGTGACAGTTGGAATATAATAGCAATTGTTCAAAACTAAAACTACGTCACTAGGCAAACAAAGGCTATATGTCCCTGCAGCTATTGCAGCAACCCGTGCTCCATTTCCAACTTTTAGGTCCCTTATATTCTTGGTATGAACCCCATCTATAATTCCTTTATTTACTCTGGTAAAGTTTTAATGTGGGTGACCTCATAGGATCCCAAGTATAGAGCTGCTAGAGGTTAACCTAAACTTGGCTTCCCATCTGAAAACCTTCAGGCTCACTATTCCAGACTTAATCCGGTTCTAAAAGAGTAACAAGTACAATACACTCCTTCCATCAAGTTAAGTACCATCCAGTTTATTGAGCTCAGATTAAGTGTTAGCTCATGTAATAATCGTAGCTATCCTGGAATTAAACTTATTCACGAAGAACACCACTCACCTTTATATATTGAGATTAACTAGAAACCCATTCTATCAATCTCATACTCTAATCAGAGGTTTATGAGTATGTCACTTCAACAAGAGGCCTTAAGGTACAACTCCCATTTTATTACTATATCAGGAGCGATGGATCTCATCTTAACTACTCGGCTTACAGATGAACGATCATTACTATACCTGTAATCACCCATATCATCCTAGTTACCAGGATATGAATAAGTATGACCTAAAGTATATCAACTCCCGAATAAGGTAACCAGTATATCAGGTCTAAGGATACTTGTATAACTACTGCAATAAGACATGACACCAACACATGGATATAGTTATTCTCAAGTGTTTGTCTTATAACGGTCTCCAATGTATTACCCGAATACATTCATGTGTTAACTTAAGGTACCACCTTCAGCTCATGAAATCGGCTGCTTAATATAAATCCAAGGAGTTGGCCTACACATGCTAGTTTGTCTGCTTCATTGATGTCCCGTCTTAATGACACTATGATCGGGCATATTTAGATTTTTCATAGTAACATGTGTGTGCAGTTCTCACTCCACATAGCTCCCACTATGTCCTTGCACTTTCACTCTATGAAATAGTCATGGACTTTGTATTATATCAATGAACATATACATATACATAATAGCATACATATATACCAGCGAGATACACAATTTAGAAATAATCATAGATATATAACAAAGATGCCTTATTATTGATAAACAATAATTTGTACGTTAGTGACTAATAAAGACATATCGCCCTAATTGTATGTAGGGCAAACATCATGTCTAACATAACCACTGCTTCAATACCAAAGAAACCAATGAATACAACAAAGATAAGCCACCATCGGCAGTGAATTTTTTTAATTTGATGAAAATTTCTTAAAGCAGCTCAATAAAACAACAAATTATCAATTTTTTCCTTTGAAGTTCGCAACTTTCCTTCTTTCTTCTTTGCTAGTGAGATTTGAGGTGAGTGGTATAGTTTGAGGAATGGATAGGTCTATAGAAGACCTTGAGAGAAGAAGAAAAATGTTAATTTCCTATATTACCCTTGCCACATCAACATTTTTTAATAGAGTTACCAGATGATTCCTTGTTTGCTCACGTTTTCAAACCTCGGACCCCCTTTTGCAAATGAAAATTTTTTTGACCCCATTTTATAAATAAGTGAAAACACAATGTACTTTTTTTAAGTTTTCTTAAACTATAATTAAAAAATGGTCAATTTTATTTCGTTTAACTGATATGTATGATTCATTATTATTATTGAGGAAAAGAAAATATTGTATTAAAATTGATATATGGAGTACATTTTGACTGATAGATGATAACAAAAAAGTTATATACATCAAATAAATTTTTCCTACCATAACTAGAGAGACAAAATCACATCGTATTAGGAGATAAAACCAAACTCCATATGAGCAAGAAGACAAACATAAAAGCATGAATTAATGCTGAAACTTGTAATTCTTAATCCTTCAACTAACAATTTTGAATATGCACAACCATAAAAATGTCTACATATTCCATAACCTCAACCAACCTCGTAGTTCTGGAATGATCTTTCTGAAAGGACATAGATTCGGGTATCATGTGAAAGAACATCATGTATCTTTGTCTTGAAGCAGATAGAGTCCAACCATTTGTAAAACTATCAAGATCGAGGTGTGTAACAACTAATATATGTATGACGTTGATCTTAATTTAAAAATAAAAGTAACAAATCCAAATTATTCAGACAAAAAATAAGAAAGATATTGGCAAAATAAAACATAACCTACAGGCAGGGATGACTTTGAGGTTGGGGCAACAAATGCCACCGCCTAGGGCCCATAGCCTGAATGAGCCCCAGAATATTTTTTTCATTTACATTTTAGTTATTATCATGGTTTTCAGACCTAGACCGCTCATCAAACCGGTGAAGATGATGGGTCATGAATCAACTAGATTATATCTATGGTCGAACTAGATTTTCTAAAAATTTGTCAAATATTAATATTTTTAATAATTTGATATCAAACAAATAATATTAGTTACACTGTTTCAATAATTAATAATATTTTTAAAACTAATTCTTCATATAAAAAATATAACATAATAATCAATACAATTTGATGAAAAATGAAGGCTAAATTATTTTTTTTTTTAACTAAATTTAGTTTGGATGAAACCATATATTATAAATTAAATTAAAAAATTAGTAAAAATCATTTTATATTATATTTAAACTTAGGTTTATAGAATACATTTGTAAATGAAGATTTTCAATACATATATTTATGAAAAACTTATTGTAAATTCAATATCCATTTATAAACTAATAAATAAATATTACTTTGATTTTAAAAATTTTACATTAAAAATCACAATTCAATTTTAATTGAAAAAATAATTTTAAATAAGATATAGTGAATTTATTTACACAATACACTAATTAAATAAAGTAAATATATAATTTGAAACTAAGTAAAAGTTTTATATAGATATGATAAAAGAAATAAAATACAAATATATATCAAATAAATGTTGTAGTTGAGTGGTAGATAGAATGGAGAAGAAGCTGGAGGTCTTGGGTGCGACTCCTGCTATTGCAAAAAAAAATAGAAAACATTATTTTTAACAAGTATAAGTGTACCGGCCGGTTGGATCAACTGGTTTTTGGTCCGACCAGGTCCAACAGTCCGGTATAATCGATCAACGTCCGATCTTTGACCAAATTGGGAACCAGGTGGAACCCGACTAGACCAGTGACCTATTCCGATCAAACCCGGTCCAACCAGCTGGTGGGGTTCTCAAAACCATGATTATTATTATTATTATTATTATTATTATTATTATTATTATTATTATTATTATTATTATTATTATTATGCAACATTGATTAATGTTAGACCAATTGGTAAAACACTAGAATTATGATATGAAAGATGTTGAGTTCAAGTCCTACCTTTTACAAAAAGCATAATTTTTTCATTAAAGGTCTCTTATTATAATTTTTTTATAATTTCATGTTTACGTACGTTCCTCAAATTGTCAAGGTCAAGCCTGCCTGTCGGAGAGGAGGAAGAACGCTGCTTAGGAACATTCTTCCTCCTCCAAATTTTTTTATGAAAGAAGATATAGGGAATGAGAAGGCAGAGAGAGTGATGATTAGGTTTTTTTAACTTTTCCAATTTTTTCTTTTATTATTATTGTTTTTGTTCGATGCTAGCAATAGAATAAATTTTGTTACTACCTTTTTACTTTAGACAACAGAAAAGAGTAAAAATATTATATATTAAACGTGGAAGAAAATTGTTTTTGTTCCCCCAACTTATGACTTTCCTTTTTTTTTTTTTTTTTTTGAAAAACATGACTTTCCTTTAAGTTATTATTTTCGTAATTAAGTTTTGTTTTAAAATAATTTTCGTAATTAAGTTATTTTTTCCACTTTAAAACTAGGGTTTTAGTAAATGTGTAAGGTACAATATATAAATTTCACCCAAACTTTTTTTAAATTATAAAAAAATCTCTCAAGTTTCAATTTTACATTATTATGTAAAAATTGTTTCAAATTTTCTTTTTTATGCTCTAGATATATAACTGGTATATATCAAGTATATAACAGATGTGTTAAAACATTTTGGGTGAAGGAGACATCAACAAGAATATATATTAGATATATAACATGTATATAGTAGATATATATATAATAGACATATAACAGATTTATAATACATGTACATATAATAGATATATGACAGATATATATCAGAGCGTAAAAATGTAAAATCAAAACATAAAAGCGTAAATATGTAAAATCAGAACAGAAAAAACATAAAAAAAAGTAAAATGAATTCTTAAGAAAATATTTTTTAATTGTAAATCAAAACAAGAATAAAATCGACAATTTCCCTTAAAACTATAAGATGAACCCAAACATTGTATGCATTTTTTTTTCTTACGTCAACAACATTTCTTGCACAAAAATGTATTAAATTTCTTTCATCTCGCACACAATGTTCATGTTAGATTGCACTCATTCTCTGCCAAATCCTATTTTGCGACATGTCCCAATTTGAAAAACATTAAAATCACAAGTTATGTTTTTTAAGTTTATTCAAAAAAATTTAACAATTACACTTAATGATAGTCCTCATCTCACCCTATATTACTTGAACTTGTAACCACCTAAATCACAATCATGACTTCATTAGCTAGAATTTTGACACAAAGAACATTATTATCTATTTATGTGAATTCATTCTCAATTAAAATATATTCTTACTGTTGGTCCTAGATAGTTTATACAATCGGTCAGATGGGGTGAATGAAGGTTTGACTTGATTAAAAATGATCCTTGAAAAACTTTACAAATTAATTTAATTTTTGCTAAATGAAATGCGGATGTGCGAAAAATAGTTTTGATAAAACAACTTCAACCGCTCAACTCAAGCTGACTAGGTTTGGTCTCAAGCTGTGTTGGGTAAATCTTACTCAGCTCAAAGTAGTTATCAAAATAAAACAAGAGAGAAAGCTTTGCTTATGCTGAGTGATGAACTGATAAGATAATGACTGAGTTTAAGAAATTTAACACCTGAGATTTTATTCTAGTTCGGCCCCCTAGCCTATCTCCAGTCCCCGGACTCCTTTCTGAGCTTTGATGCACTAGTGAGAATTCCTTTAACTAGGCGGAGAAGTCTTTGGCAATGGGTATTACAAGCGAGTACCTTCCAAGCTTATCTAACCCATTTGAGTACCCTTCTCAAATCCGTTATCACTCAACATTTCTAAGAAATATAATGGAACAGAAACTCAACTTATAATACGATGGTTTCTTTACAGATTAAGAGCTTAGCTATTTCTAAGTCTATTTTCTCTCGATTACAAACAGATTAAGAATTCAGTGTTTGCTTTTTAAGATTGCTTAAGGAATTTTGAATGCTGAGATTAAATGAACAGAGTTTCATCTCTTTAGAAACTCAGGTGATTCACCAAGTTGTAAACGTCTATTAACGATTTGGACCACATGAATATTCCCTTGTTTTTAGCACCAAATCTTTTATGAAACCTGAAACGCATCAAACTAGAATATTTTGTTTTCATAGAATCCATTAAATGTAACAATTTTAAAAGTACTTAGCATCGCTTAAAGAGTAATTGAGCTTACATTGATGTATACCGAATAAACTTTGAAGCTGAGTTGCTTTACCGCTATTCCATAGCTCAACACCGCAACTCTTCGCTACTCTAAACCATAACTTAATTAAGTCATTGCCAAGCTGAGTTGGTTAACCTAAACCTAACTCATGCTAATTACTTAACTAAGAGTATACTTAGTATCTATTTAATTTTTCCAACCCAAGTAATTTGTTATTTCTAAAACTCAAGATATTATAAGGTATTATTAAGGTAGGTTCAACAATTACATCTTGATTATTCTCGTAATCATTTTTACTGTAGCAATGAAATTTATTGTAACTTACTATTTTATTTATTTAAGAGTTGCAAAAATGTTGTATATAATAATAAGAAATTAATGCTCCTAAGGGTACAAACTAATTGTTGTTGGTGGCGGGGCAGACGCATGACCATACTTGAGGGGCGGCCAAGTATTAACTGGCCATATTTAAGAAAATAATTATATACATTTACATTTAAAACAATTCTATACTCGTATTATAATGGTACATATCAATTAATAGTATAACAATAAGATAGCGTGAATGGGCAAGGCTATATTTACACCTTTATTAAATGTAACCTAACTTCAATTATTATACGCTTTCTTTATTGTTTTCTCAATAAATGCATACTATTTCGGTGAATCCATTTACTTTATTAGAAAAATATATAACTAGGTATATTTTTAACTTTCATCCTTAATACGCTTATATAAGATTTCTATTAATGATGAAAAATAAAAAAATGAAAAGAGAGAAATGAATTGAATGATACTTGATTGAAAAATTAACAATCACATATTACATATGTGAATAATTCTTTAGGATCACATCATAGTCGGATTATTAAAGATTGAAACTCATTGTACTTGAAGCTATTATCGATCGTTTTTGTTGCAGAATTACTTTGACGATTGTTAGTTGAATGAACACGAAACAATGGTTTAAGGTCTTCCTTGACTAAATCCCTCAATGTCTCAAAAGAGATCCCAACTTGTTTCTATCTTAATGGGTTGAGTAGAAAACCTTTTCATCTAATATATTGGAGACATATGCTTGAACATTTCGAAAATCATGTGTTTTTAAGAATACTTTCAAAAGAGAACTTTATATGTCCCACAATACATTCTTTATTGTTGGCAAACTTGTTTGTAATGGTTTTATGGTTATGGGCTTACTAAATTGTAAGAGAGATTGGGTGAGCTCTCATGCACATGAGAGAAATAGCTCATTTTTAATATCAATTCTATGGATCCCACCAGCATGGGCATCCTTTGAGAGGGTTTATATACCAGTTTCATATTGATATTTTTATTTGAGAAAATAGTTTTTAGTTTGAGTATTAAAAGTCAACAACTATTTTGTTGTGACTAAATCACCATGATCACCATATAAATACATAAGATGACATAGTTCAAATATGGATGAAAATGACGTGCTACAAAGCCTTATGTACATCTTTCAGCAGGCTCTTCTTTAATTTTTATGAGATCAAACATAATATATATGTTAAACAAAGTGTGAACTAACCGGATACTTTCTTTTTTTTTTTTTTTTTTTTTTTTTTTTGCAGAAATTCAATTATGAAAAAGTTGTCTAAAAAAATGTTGCAATTTTCATCATTAAATCATGATCAAATATTAACAATAACACCTATGGGCTGATTCATTATTTACGTGGATAACCAAATAATTGTTACATATTCATTACAAAGGTTTGTTTCTCCTTATATTTTGTCAAACAATAACCTTCCTTTGAGTTGATTATCATTCACATAAATTACAAATGTATTTATCCTTATAAATAATTGTGCATTACTTTGTGGACATACTATTATTGCAATCAACATCTGAACGTAATAATCAGATATTGATAATTAGTCATGTCAAATAATAAACATTCCTCGGTTTATCATCCACAAGGACCAGCTTAACATTTATCCGATTTTTTCCACATGTTTATTTATCATTTGGCCAAATAGAATTTTACATGCATGAATAACAAATAAGCACATCTAATATCATATAATAAATTAATCTACACAATAGAGGTTTGACAACATATGCTTGAATTAATCTACCTTAAAATATTAGACAATTTGTGGCAAATGTCTTAGCTTAGTTGCTTAAGACGTGAAGTTGTGATCCTAGATGTCATAGGTTCGAGTCCACATTCGAGTAGGGTAGGGTGTGGTTTTTCTTTCATATTATTTTAAATTCAATGTGACAAAAAATTTTTATTAAAATAGATAATTTTAAACTCAATTATGATAAATTAATTTATATGATTAAAACCGAATATCACAGTATTTCTCTTTATTTTTATTATTTCTTAATAGGTTAAATAAACTCAACCTCTCCCTTACTTGACATACACCAAAACTTCATAAGATTTACGTTTAAGAATCTCCATCTTGTCACAATTAAATTTTATGAATGGACCAATTTTGCACAATTAAATACTCTAGGGAGTTTGCCAGAATCAAAACTTTATAATCCAAAACAAAATTCCAAAATTTTGGCATAAATCATAAATACCAAAAACTAGTGGGCCGAACCTTTAATTTTTAAAAATCATCAAAATTTCTGCCAAACTTTAAATATTTTGCAAGACTTAAGTAACTATTATGTAAATGCTACAACTTAAGGGACCAAACCTTAATTTTTCAAATTCAAATTTTATTTTCTACAAGAAAATACACACTCTTGTAGAAACCTACATAACCGAAAATTTTCACCATAGCAATAAGGCAATAATATGTAAACCAAAATATATTATTATGATATATTAATAAAACTCACTACCTTCACTCAAAACTTTTACTAAACTTATTTTTTATAAAAAATAAAATAATTAAAACCGAATAATTAACTTCTTTACAATTTTTTCAATATCTTTATGAGATTGTTACCGAATGAAGAAAAAAAATTTTAAACCTCAATGATTCAATATGAACCAGGTTTCCTAATCTAGTATTCTAACATATGATATTTGCTTTGATACCACTTGATGAAAAAAACATTTGATGGAAAAATTACAACAATCACAATTACATATATGTGAACAATTCTCCAGGATCACATCATAGTCAAGTTATTAAGGATTGGAACTGAAACAATTATCGATTGTTTCTGTTGCGGAATTACTTTGACAATCGTTAGTCAAATGAACATGAACCGATGGATTTAAGGCCTTAATTAAATTGCTCAGTGTTTCAAAAGAGAGCTCAACATGTTTCTAATTTAATGAGTAGAGTAAATACCTTTTAATTTAATATATTGTGGACCTCAATCATATGATTGAACAACCTTTTATACTCTTTAATGTAGGAACCTCATAAGTCCATAATTTTAATGAGTATTTTTTTATGTTATATGGGTTATTATTCCAATAAATAATAGCTTATTAGGCTCTTAATGTTATGAAAATAAAGGTCCATATATAATTAACACAATTGTATTTTAATCTGATGTTTAAGAATTTATAACCACAAAAAAATAAAAGTTCCTAACAGATTTGTCTATTGTTATTATATAAGAGTCAATATCGTACTCTAATGGGGACAAAGAATTTCACGTTGTAAGGCTATGGGAAAGTCGGAGAGTGTTGCCATCTTGGAGTGAGCTCATTCACTTCTTAAGTTCTTATATAGAATTTGTGAACTTGAGAGGAAAGTTTCTTTTAACAAAAGAATTTAATTGGCTTTTGTCAAAACCTAATGTGTATCACTTTTTTGTTAGTAGTAATTTTAAAATGATGAATTATACTTATTAAAACAATATAATATTATTTGTAACTGTTGGATCCAGTAGGGTGTAAAATAGGTCAGAGGGGGGTCAATAACTCTTTTTCGAGTTCACTTCTTATTTCAGAAGATGGCTGAGACTAGCTTTTGAAGATGCTTCTGAGCAAAAGTGCTTTACTCATAATCCCCTTTTTAAAGCCTTAAAATTTAAGTGCAATCTAAATTAGCCATAGAAAATGATGTAGAGTATAGAGATTGCAAACAGTGATTTTTATCCTGGTTCAACCTCTGCTTAATCCAGTCATTGGAATCTCCTGTCCAAGCTTTAATCCACTAAGAACTCTTCTTCTGGTGAAGAGAAAATCTTTTACAAAGTTTTGGCTGAAGTACCCTCCAACAACCTTCACTTCTATGAGCTATACTAATACAGGAGTTCCTTCCAACTGCATCTAAGGCTCCGAGCTTCTTATCTTTTAGAGTACCTTCCTCTCAAGATTTCTAAGCTCCCTCACACTAACTTACCCTCAACTAATGCTTTACAATTGATTGTATAATTAGAAAGATGAGCTTCTGAACTTTGTTTCAGTGAGCTCGATTACAAACAAATAAAAGGAAATGATGTGTTTGCTATTTTAATTTAGAAGAAGATTGCAGTGAGTATTTGAAGCTTGATTTTACTCTTAAGATTTTAATAATCTCGGCAAGGTGGCGGATAACATCCTTTTATAGAGGGAGAGATTGTTTCCATTTTTCTTGGACTGTTGCTAAAAATCTTCCCGTTGTCTCTCATCTACTTTTCGATTAAGAATCCGTTTGAGAGGGTAAGTTTACATCTAATGCGCACCACAATTGTCAGGTTGATTTTTGGGTCCCACTTGTGCGATTGTCTGCTTATGCGATTTGCAGGAATGTTTTTGTTTCTTAGATCCCAACAACTTTTTTCCTTTACCACTGAGGTATAAAGGCGTGTGGTGGCATTTAATGCTAGATCAGCTCTCGTGACTTTTAGAGCCAAAAGAATAAGTTGCCCCTTTTACGTCTTCAGAAGGATTTCAGTTGAATTACTTTTGGATTTCAGTCTTTAATAGTCTTCTGAACTCTAGAACTTCTTCTAAGATCTTTTGCTCCTCTGAGCCATCTTAGCTCTTCTAAAAACCTTTACTTCTGCCGAGACATCTTTACGCTTCTGAGGCATTTGTGCTTCTAAACTCAGAACCTTCAAAACTTTAATTCATAGCTCAGAATGTAACAATCTCCCTCATTTTGTTGGTTCTGAGTGAACTTAAGCACAAAAATAACATGTCTTACTTGCTCCCTCCTAATCTTTCGCTTAGTTTTGAGTAGCTTCAATCTTCTTTGTAAATCCTATTTGATTTGATGAATAGATATAAAAGAAGATAGTACAATGCAATGTTATACTCAGAACAGAGAAAACAAAAATTTTATTAACTTAGAGAGTTGTTACAAAATATGCAAGACAAAACTAAGATAAGCTAAGTTACAAATCAAATTTCTCTCTTAAGGCTTTGTACTTAGCTAGCTCTTCTTCATTTTTATCTATCTCTATAGCGTTTGAAGTAGATGTTGAAGTCATCTACCTCTCCCAAACTTCACTGAAGTTGTGCTTATCCTTCTCTCTCCACTCAGTGCTAACAAGCTGAGCAACGATCTTCTTCTCATCAAGCGCAAACCTTTGAATAACTTCTTGAACGTCCTTTGTATTTGCTTGAAGAGGAGGAACAATCTTCTGCATCAATCTTGCAGCCTTGCTGGGGATAGAAGGAAAGATGCTTTCGAGAATGACATGGAGAGCCTTCTAATTCCAAATCCATTGATTGTTGAGCCCATTTGCTAGATGTTGAAGGAAAAGCACAATCTCACTATGATGTGAGCAGAAGGAATGGAGAGAGAGTTCACCGATCTTGGTGCTCAAATCATCAATGCTCTTTTGTAGATTTTCAGATGAACTGGCTTACCTTGCGATCACAATATCTTTCACTTCAATAATTTCTTTGGCTAGACCAGTAGAGGCCTTAGTGATCTCATCTGTGATTTCATCAGCAACTTCATTCTTCTGAGCGAATGTGACCTCAGTCACTTTCTTGGTTGTGCTATCAATGGCTTTGATGACCTCAGACTTCAGCTCTCTCCTAGAGTCCTCAATAGCCTTGAGGTTTTCTGCTTTAAACTCAGTCATAAACTTCATTACCTCCTTAAGGCCATTTTGAATCTTTCCATACTGCCACAAATATATGACATTCTACTTCCTTAGTTCCTTTATCTCCGCCTTCAACCCCATGGAGTATTTTGTTTGGCTCTTTTCAATAGTAGTTCTCAAAGTTGAAAGTACATCAGCTATCTGCCTCTGGGATTCTTCCTTAATTCCATTCACCTCATCGTGGATCATCTCCAGACCTCTCTCTTCAATCCCCCAACATCTCATTTATAGCTACAAGTGCATCCCTTATATCAATATAGTTGTCCAGCCTTGTTTCCATTAAGGGTTGAAGATGCTGGATCAACTCTGATCTGATTTGGCAAGGAAGAGGAATCTTGTCAGCCATTTCCATGATGATTTATGCTTGTTCGGTCAGAAGGGCTATGATCGGAGCAAGCTGGTGATTGAAGGGGATGGACTTGATATCTAGAACAGAGTTATTAAGTTTGAGGGTCATGGTTAGGAGATCATCAAGAGTCTTCCCCATATGATGGAGAGAGTTGATAGGTACTTCTACAGATGCATTACTTCCCTCAACCATATCTCCCATCATCCAATTTCTACTATTGAGTGACTCATCTATATCAATCATCTGCTCTTAAGGTCTTGGGATTAAAGATAGGATAGTGGAGGAATCAATGAGAGTTCTAGGGATATGTGCAGTTGATCTTGCCTGCTGAACAATGGATGGTTAGAATTTAGCTTTGAGTTCCTCCATTCCCTCCACAATCTTGAGGTCATCGTCTTCTTCCTCATTCACCTCTTCCACTAATACTTCTTCCTTCCTCTCTTCCTTCCTTTTCTTCTCTTCCTCCTTATTCTCCTCTTCTTCCCTTATTTCCTCTAGCTTCAAATTATGTTTGGCGAATACTGATCGAGCCATGCTTACAAACTCTACAGCAGGATCTGATTATGATGGTTTAACACCCCATTACCTCTGCCCTTCTTCCTTCTGAAGAGCTTGCAAGAATGGTTCTTCCTCAGGCATATTCTCTTTCAGCAAAGAATGTTTAGCAGTCTCTTCCTTCTCTTCTAATAATAAGTTCTTGACTACCTCTTGAGCTATTGAAGTAGCAACCTCTAGAGGATCTTGAGGTTTTAGAGATGAAGAATCTAATGGAGAGAATGGCATGAATTTGGGTATCTCAAGAGGAGCCATGAATAAGTGGGAAAAATCAAAGACAGAGGTCTGCTATTCTAAAGGTGGAGATTGTGGCTTCTCAGTAGACACTCCTCTTCTTCCTATAGTGAACTCGGGTATATTTGCCACCTTTGGGGGAGGGGGTGATTTGTTTAATGGAAGAGATCCCAAAGGTATATCAAAGTCCACTGATGTTCCCACTAACAAATCCCCATTAACTTCATCAAAATCCTTTTCCTCCCTTTCTTCCTCAAAGGTACTTTTTTCTTTCATTTTTGAAGTGAACTCCTTTGGTACATGAGCTTTGTTTCCTTCAACAAAACCCTATGCTTCTTCTTCCACAGCGATTTTGACAGCATCCCCCTTCTTGGTACCTGACAAAGCCTCAATCAGGCTTTGATTCATGGCCTTGATCATATCGATTTTCTCCGGATCATCATCTGATATCACTGTCTCCCCATAGATCCTCGCCTTCTCCTTCCTCTGCTCAGCCCCCTCAACTCCCTCATCCTTCTCTTCTACATTCTCCTCTTCATCATTAATTGGGGATTACCATTTCTAGATCATACTCCCCTCTCTTCCTCTTCGTTAGAATGCTAATGGGTTGATTATCCTCCTCATCCTCTTCTGAGCTAATCTCCTCTAATAGCCTAGGCACATACTTAAATTTGTTCATTGAGAAACTGGGCACTCCTGCTTTCCCTTCAATAGTAGTGGAGGTTGGTTTAGTAACAACCACTTCCTCAACAGCAAGTGCCTTACTTCTGGTTACTTTTCTTCTCTTCCCCTTAGGGACATCATCTTATTTCAGCACAAGTTCCCTCTTCCTCTTGGGGGATACTTCATCAACCCTTTTCACAGCTTCTCCTTTCTTCGCCATCCTCAACTCCTTCTCCCTCTGCTTCCTATCCAAATCCTTCTTCAGCACCTCCTCTCTATCCTATTTCATCCCAAAATCCATCTTATTGTCAAAAGTTTCTTTGACAATCTCACTACCTAGAGAGCTTTCCTCATCTGAGCAATTTATTTCGCAGGATGACACTATTCTGCTGATTAACCACCAAGTTTGAATGTGTGGTGGAGCATGTGATGCATAATGATGAAAGGCCAGTTGACCTTCTTCTTCTCCAATGGATGAAATAGGATGTAGTGCTCATAACTAGATACTACGTTTATGGAGTTCATCTTCTGAAGAAGAAAATGAGCCATTATGAATTGTCAGTATCTAGGTTCTTGGGGCATATGAGTACTGATCTTCTCTCCAAACCATCCTTCTAGCATTAAGGCTTTCTTATCACAGCTGATGGATTTTCTCACATCCTCTCCTCAAGGCTATACCCCCATCTTTGAGATTCAACAGCTTGGTAAAAAATGCTGGAGTGATAGTAATCTCCTTCCCCTTCACCACCGTCTTCAATTCCTCATTACTCATAGTGCATCTTTGGAGGTTCTTGTAGAACTCAAGAAAATTCTTGGGAAACATTGGTTATTTCAGTCTTATCCATGTTCCAAAATGGTGGAATGCGATAGTTTCATTGAAGGGTGTGGCTTCAAGACACGCATTATCTCCAAGATATTGCTAGGAGATAATAGATGTGGGATTTGACTTGTATAGAACAGGAGCAAAGGTCTTTGGAGGAATTTTGATGACAACTTGTTCTTTGGGGATTACTTTAGAGGATTTTGATCTCTTTGGTGCCATTTGATTCAATTTTACGAGAAATATCAGAAAATTAGGGATTAGAAGGAAGGAATTCTTAGGATGCTTAGAAAATTCAAGGATTTTTGGTAAAGTGATTTGGATGTGAATAGTTATCACTTATTTATACTGTAGGTTTCAGAGGGATAGAAAGGTAATAAGCTGGGAATAAACTATGAGGATTTTAGCATTTACCATCTAATTGATGAGTAACCGTTAAGCGCATAATTGATGGTAGAATTTCAACCATTTTAACCTAAAGATCCGGCTTTGGTTTTGGGTTTTTGAATTTTGAAAAATGGTACGGTTCACGGGTTAAGTCTTCTAAGCTTTAACGCATCGCTTGCTTTCATAGGATAGCAATTGTTTCAGAGATAGATTCTTCTTCTGAGTAGATATATCATCTTCTAAGTAAAATTCACACTAGATTACTCATGCCGATTTCTCTTCTAAGGAAAGCGAACTTATCTTTGCTAAGGGATTTTGTGAAGATGTCAGCTCTTTGATCTTCATTAGAGATGTATACTAACTTCACGTCTTTCTTGAGAACATGATCTCTTATGAAGTGATGTCTGATGTTGAAGTGCTTCATTCTACTATGCTGAATGGGATTTTTTAATAGATCAATTACACTTTTGTTATCTCAGAGAATCTCAATACATTCTGACTTGATTCCATAGTCTTCTAGATGCTGCTTAATCCATAGAACTTTAGCTACACAGCTTCCTCTAGCCATATATTCAGCTTTTATAGTTAACAATGCTACCGAGGTCTGTTTCTTGATGTAACAAGAGACAATATAGTTTTCAAGAAAATGACATCCTCTAGTAGTGCTTTTTCTTTCCAATTGATTAAGTGAGAATTCACCATTATTTGGATACCATAATCCATTTCTATGGTTCCAAGAAGATATCTCAGGATTCTTTTTACACCACTTAGATGTGACTCTTTTGGATCACTTTGATATATCATACAACATAGTGGATGTCGGGTCTACTTACTGTGAGATATAGAACAGATCCAATCATTCCTCTGAATAAGTTTTGTTCAATTTTCTTCCCTTCTAAATCTTTGCTGAGCATTGTATTTAAGGCCATTGGGGTTGACATTTCCTTTCCATCTTCCATAACAAATTTCTTCAGAATCTCCTTGGTATATTTGGATTAATTGATGAATATATACCATTTGTACTTTGCTTGATTTGGAGTCCAAGGAAGAAGGTTAATTCTCCCATCATTAACATTTCGAATTCATTCTTCATTTGAGAGTTGAATTCTTTGCATAGTTTTTCGTTAGTGGCTCCAAATATGATATCATCAACATAGTACAAGGAGAATATCCTTGTTTCTTCTTTTGATGAATAGTGTTGTGTTTATCTTTCCTCTGATGTATCCTTTGGAAGTGAGAAAGCTTGTTAGCCTTTCATACTAGGCTCTAGGAGCTTGCTTCAATCCATATAAATCTTTTTTGAATTTGAATACATGACTTGGAAACTTTGAATCTTCAAATCCTAAAGGTTGCTTGACATATACTTCTTCAACGATAACTCCATTTAGAAAAGCACTTTTTACATCCATTTAGTATAGTTTAAATCCCATATGAGATGTGATAAGTGTATACATACACTTATTATCTTGATAATTTCAATCATAAAACGATATGGTTTATAGTCATTTTATACTTCATATAAAAGATTTCACGTAGTATGTAGTTATTTTTTATACAAGTGCAGAAACTAGGTGAATCTTGGGAGTGAAATGATCAAAGATGGAATTCTATTCAAAAAGAGTGAAAAAGATGTAAAAGGATGCATGGAATGCAAGGAATTGGCTTAGGATCAAAGTTGTCAAACATCAGTAAAGTTGCAAAGAAGAACCATGAAGAAAAGCACATGTCACGATCGTGATTCCTGTTCATGATCAGACAAATCACGCCCACGACTTTCTATCACGATCGCAACTTATCATTCTTCATAAGTAGAAAGTTACCAACTAATATTCACGATCGTGACATGTATGTCACGCTCATAACTTGTGATGATTTTGGATAACTCTTCTCAACTTCCAACCGCAGGATAAGAACAATCAACCGTCACTAACTATTAGATGAAAAGACACCTCTTGGAGATAATAAAGCCACGAAAAGGTACCTACCCATTGATGATAAGGATGGATTCTTGCATCCAATCACATTGAAGATGATGCAACCCTTCACCAATGGACATGACTCTTCGTTTGGATAAGCGCAACTTTTTCGCACTCTATAAATAGGGTTCAAATCAACCATTTTCGAGGGAGATGATTAATGGTAGCAGTGTATAATGTGTATGCCATAGATAGAGAGTGAAAGATACAAATTTTGCTAGTTCAAAGTGTTAGAGAGAAAAATATATAAGTGATTTGATTCTTATTTCGATCATTAGATTTTTCCACATATTCATGCGATTGTTGTATAAGTGTAATTGAAAAGCACTTATCAATAAAAAATTTTATTCTTCAACATTCATTTGTTCAATATTCACAAAGAATAGCATCCTAACGGAGGTTCTGTACTAGTCGAGAACGAATTCAAAGTAGACGCAGGAATTATGGGAATTGGTTCGATATTCACAAAGAATAGCATCCTAGCTGAGGTTCTGCACGAGTCGAGACTGAATTCAAAGTAGACGTAGGAATTGCGGGGAATTGACGACTCCCATTAAAGAGTGGATACGGTTTGATCAATATTAGCTTTCACTTGCATACCTTACAACTTTACTTTGTTTTCCACTTATACTTTCTAATTCAAAGTTTATGATGTGTCTATGTGTCATAACGAGTATTTCATCTTGCATCATTAATATTAACAAAGTTATATGCGTTCGAGTTGACTTTAAGAGTAGTTTTAGGGTTACCAAGATTGTGTATAATCACTGGATCTGTGATTTCAACGCTGTTTAGTGAGCCAACATTTTTGGAGTGGTAACTTTCTAAATATGGCTATGTGAACGCGACCCGTACTAAGCATAGTATTATTGTTGTCCAAGCTTTTATTAGTATCATAATTCATTTACCCTAGATTAGAAAAGTCATTTAATGTGTTGCTCTATGGTGAATTATAGGATATTTGGGCATCTAGAACCGAGTTTGTTGAAGTTATCTAGTGCATAAAACATTCTTGATTATTTTGCATATTTTACTATTCTATACTATACTTGTTCTTAGGGAATATCTATATGCTTTCACCCCGTAAATCTAATTGATCCTTGTAACCGAATTCCTTCCTTGTGGGATCAATATTTTTTAAAACTACATCGCAACTGTATACTTGCAGTTATCATCATTTTTCTATTTGATAAGCGGTACTGATAACACTTATTCATATTTATAACTTTTATATTATCAGTAGAAAAGTGGCGAACAAGATGCAAAGGCGTAGAGGATTCTAATAGCTTCAAGTTTGGCTACTGGGGAGAAAGCTTCATCATAATGAATTCCTTATTGTTGATTTTATCTTTGAGCCACAAGCCTTGCTTTATTCCTTATTACATTTCCTCATTCGTCCAGTTTATTTCTTAAGACCCACTTGGTTCCAATGGTAAATTTATTCTTTGGAGTTGGAACTAAGTCCCAAACATCATTTCTGGTGAATTGGTCAAGTTCTACTTGCATTGGCATCATCCAACTTTCATCATGCTCTGCATCTTCAAATTTCTTTAGTTCCATGATTGAGATAAATGTAGGGTGACTTGTCATTTTGCTGAGTTGTCCTCTAGTGAGCACCAGATTCTAAGGTGCATCAAGAATTAATCTTTCAGGATGATCCTTCTTTGTCCTTGTTTCTTTAGGTAGATCATGATGAAAAGGATCTTCTTTTAATTTCATGACTTGTTCTCCATTTCCTTGATTTTAAAAAATTTAGCTCAGATGGTTCATTCTTTGTTGATGATTCTCAAGGTTCTAGTTGAGAGGATGGTTTATGTGAGATTAATTCTCCATCTTCCTCTGAGCCATTTCTTCTACCTGCATGGTTAGATTCATCGAAATCTACATGTACTGACTCTTTAAGAGAGGTTGTTCTTTGAACAAAGACTTTGTATGCTTTGTTATGTGTTGAGTAGCTAAGAGATATTGCTTCATCAGATTTAGGATCAAATTTTCCTAGTTGTTCTTTATTTTTAAGAATAAAACACTTGCATCCAAAGGCTTTGAAATACCAAATTTTGGGCTTTCTTCCTTTCCAAATTTCATAAGGAGTTTTGTCAATTATGACCTTATATTGACTCTGTTTAAAATATAACATGCAGTGTTTAATGCCTCTACCCAAAAATACTTTGGTAAATTATTATCACTAAGCATGGATCAAGCCATTTTAACTATAGTTATGTCCTCTCTCTCAATAACCCCATTTTGTTAGGTAGTGTGAGGAGTAGAAAAGTTGTGCTCAATGCCTCTAGCATCATAGAATTCATCAAATAGCTCATTTTTTTAATTCTCTACCATGATCACTTCTTATTTTAGAGAGTAAAACATTTTGTTCAACTTCTACTCTATTGCACAGTTTGGAGAATCCTTCATAGGCTTCATCCTTACTACTGAGCAAGATAACCCATGTATACCTGGAATAGTCATCCACATGCTCACTGGTTGAATAGGGCTAAAAAGGTCTATGTGAACTAGTTCTAAAACTCTTTATGAGGAAAATTCAAACTTTGATTTAAAACTCTTTTTAAACTGGTTTCCATATTGGTAAGCATTACATAGGTGAGCCTTTTCAAAGTTTAGACTTGGCAACCCCTCAACTAGTTTTTGTTTAACTATTTTGGTCAGAAGATTCATGTTAGCATGTCCTAATCTTTTGTGCCATAGCCATGACTCTTCTTTTTTGGACATTAAACATATATCTCTTTTTGATTTATCGTTTAAGTTTATTATGAACACATTATTGACTTTGGGTGCATAAAGAAGAGTTTTATTTATCTTACAATCCATGATGGAGTATCCTTATGAGTCAAAGAAAACTTTTCTTCCTTGATCACACAATTGAGCAACACTCAGAAGATTGAACTTTAGTCCATCTACTAGGGAGACTTCTTCTAGCTTGATTTCAGACCCAGTTGTTCCTTTTTAGATGATCTTTCCTTTCTTGTTATCTCTGAAGCTTACATTTCCATATCTTTTGCATTCTAGTGAGATAAATGAGCTTTCATCTCCAGTCATATATCTTGAGCATCCACTATCTACATACCAAATTTTTTGACCTTCTATGGACCTAAGACTTACCTGCAAAAGGAAATGGTTAGAATCTTGGAACCTAGTTTCCCTTAGGTTCAGGGGGCATTACAAACTAAATCAGGCCAATCATAAGTATCATAATATCCATTCTTATTTCTTCACATAGCCGTTGTATGGTTTTTCCTTCCGTAGAAGTTATAGTAAAGTTTTACTACTTCCTTCTGTTGAGCCTTAGGAGGTGGACAAAGGTAAAATGGTTCTTGAATGGGCTGCCTCTGAGGTATTCCTCTCCTTCTGATATGAGGATTTCTTTGAGCCATCTTCTGGCCACCTTCTCTTTAATGATAGATAGTTTGTGCTATATTTATGCCCATACTACTTAGAGCTTCTTTGCTTGGAGGTTGAGGCCTAATCTTGATATAACTTTTGTCTTTAACTTGGCTTCTGAGGAAGGTTCATCTTCTGAGGCTGATCTTTTTTCTGAGAATCAACTTTACTGGGCAAAGTGATCTTCCCTGTTAGATGCCCTTCAAGCATCATTACTCTTCTGCTGAGGTTAGTTGCATTTACATCCACCAGAACTAGTTCCTTCTTATGCTTTATAACTTCTACTTCTAGGTCTCCTTGCCTTTTGTAGAATTCCTTGATAGTGTTATCTCTGGCTCTATCATGAATATAGAAGTCTTCGAAATCTTCTTCCAGTTTCATCCATTTCTTGTTCTTTTTCACTTGTTTATAAATCTACACATTTACTTGAATAATTTCATCAGGAATTTTGAATTTAGAATTCACCTCATCATTTTGACATGATTTTTGATTTGTAGATGAGACTCTTTCTGTGCTTCTATACCATGATTCAACTATTGGAATCATGTCGTCAGCTACCATAAAGCATATTTATGTTACTTCTTCATTTCCAGATGATTCAGAAGAGCTTTCATTATCGCTATCGCTCCAAGTTGCCACCATTGCCTTCTTTCCCTTTTCCTTTCTAAGCTTAGGGCAGCTTGACTTGATATGTCCTTCTTGATGACATTCAAAACAGGTGATGGTCTTTTGATTCTCTCCTCTAGATTTTTCTTCAAATTCGCTGAATTTGTTCTTTGAAAAGTCTTTCTTCTAAAAGCCTGATTTTTGAGAAAAGCTTGCTTTCTTCTGATATTTTTTAAGAGTCTTTGAGTTTTTCTTCATGAATTTCCTAAAATTTATAGCAAGCATCGCCATTTCTTCATCATCTTCTAAAGAGCTGTCATATACAGCTTCTGCCTTGAAGATGATTGCTTTCCTTCCCACAGCTTTAGCTTTAGCTTTGTCTTTCTTTTAAAAATTCTTCATAGAAATTTCATGAGTAATTAAGGATCTAATTAACTTATCATACCTGTATATGGTGAGGTCTTGAGCCCATTCTATTGTAGTCTTCTTAGTCTGCCACTTCTCAGTTAGGCTTCTGAGGATTTTCTTCACTTGTTCTTCTTCTGAAAAACTTTTTCCTAATCTTTTGAGCTCGTTGATAATGTTGGTGTATCTTGCATTCATATTGGATATGGATTCATTCTCCTCCATCTCAAACAACTCATAGAGTCGCAGATTTTGGTTAACCTTTGATTCCTTGACTTTCTCTATTCCTTTATAGGTTACTTCAAGTTTCTTCTAGATTTCTCTAGCGCTTTCACATCCTGAAATTTTATTATACTTTGCAGCATCTAAAGAACAGTAAAGAAAGTTAATAGCTATAGCATTTCTTTGTAGTTTCTTCATATCAGTATCATTATATTCACTTTTTGATTATGGAGAAGTAACTCCATCCACAATAATAGTAGGAATGTAAGGTCCATTTGCTTTAACAAGCCAGGCATACATGTCCAGAGATTGTACGAAGTTCTTCATTCTATTCTTGTAGAATGTGTAATTCTATCCCAAGAATAGAGGGGTCTAGACATAGATAATCCTTCTGGAAGTATCTGTGTGGTCAAGTTACCGAGCAGATGCTTTAAGCTATTTTCACCCATAATGATCATTTACTCAAGATAAGTTAGATCTTTTTAATTGAATTTTTCTCTATTGTTGGACTCAGTAGGGTGTAAAATAGGTCAGAGGGGGAGTGAATTACTCTTTTTCAAGTTCACTTCTTGTATAAGAAGATAGTTGAGACTAGCTTCTGAAGATACTTCTGAACAAAAGTGTTTTACTCAGAATCTCCTTTTTAAGTCCTTAATATTTAAGTGCAATCTAAATTAGCCATAGAAAATGATGTAGAGTATAGAGATTATAGTGATTTTTATCCTGGTTCAACCTCTGCCTAATATAGTCCTTGGAATCTCCTGTCCAAGCTTTAATCCACTAAGAGCTCTTCTTCTGGTGAAGAGAAAACCTTTTACAAACTTTTGGCTTAAGTACCCTCCAACAACCTTCACTTTTATGAGCTATACCAATATAGAAGTTCCTTCCAACTGTATATAAGGCTCCGAGCTTCTTATCTTTTAGAGTACCTTTCCCTCAAGATTTCTAAGCTCCCTCACACTAACTTACCTCAGCTAGTGCTTTACAATTGATTGTATAATTAGAAAGATGACCTTCTGAACTTTTTTTTAGTGAGCTCGATTACAAACAAATAAAAGGAAATGATGTGTTTGTTGTTTTGATTCAGAAGAAGATTGCAGTGAGTATTTGAATATTGATTTTACTCTTAAGATTTCAATAATCTCGGCAACCTTCTTCAATGGTAGATAACATCCTTTTATATAGGGATAGAATGTTTCCATTTTTCTTGGATTATTGCTGAAAATCTTCCCCATTGTCTCTCAACTATGTTTCCTTTAAGAATCCGTTTGAGTGGGTAAGTTTATTTTTAATCCGTGCCACAATTATCTGGTTGATTTTCGAGTCCCACATGTACAATTGTCTGCTTATGAGATTTGCAGGAATGTTTTTGTTTCTTAGATCCCAACAACTTTTATCCTTTACCAAGCTGAGGTATAAAGGTGCGCGGTGGCATTTAGTGCGAGATCAGCTCTCGTGACTTTTAGTGCCAAAAGACTAAGTAACCCCTTTTACTTCTTCAGAAGGACTTCAGTTGAATTACTTCTGGATTTCAGTCTTTAATAGTCTTTTGAACTCTCGAGCTTATTCTGAGATCGTTTACTCCTCTTAGGCATCTTACCTCTTCTGAAAACCTTTAATTCTTTTGAGGTATTTGTTCTTCTCAACTCAGAACCTTCAAAACTTTAATTCATATCAAAATCCAATAGTAATAATATTAAATAATACCGTATTTCAAAATGTATAAATTACATATTTAATTTCAAAGTATTAACATTTATGATAAACTATTACAATAAATAATATGAAGTTCTCAAAACTTTCATAAAAGCAATTAAAATTTATTCTGAAAGTCTGACTTAAAAAATTATTCATCCGTTACCGGTGAATATCTCACAGAATATAACTGCAATCAAAGGTGAACACTAACCCTATAAGGAGCTTATACCCAACCTATCACTAATAGTCTTATCCTAGAAAGGATAAAACACTCTAAAGGAATTTTGAGTATGATAAACAGAATAAAACTTCAGAAGGTCAAGTTGCCTGCTAGATTTTTACAAGTACAAAAGAGTGTATTATAATTGTTAATTAATAAACATCAAACCTTGTAAGCACAACTTAATTATGATCTAACCTAGCTAGTTCTTACTGTTGAACCCAAGTTAATAGTACTTCACAGTACTGAGTAGTTTTGGAAATAGCAAACTGACTAGGATAATGAAATTAATTGAATGCTAAGTAAACTTTTAATTAATAAGGCTAACTAGAGTTTATTCAAGGGAGAATAACTCAGTATTGTTAGATGCTTAATTAAGTGTTGACTTAGAGTAAGAAAAGCTAACTGTATGCTGAGTACTACATAATTTGGAAATCATCTCACTCAGCTCATGATGAGTTCCTATTTTTATTTAATTAAAAGCACGTTTTTATTTGACACGTAAGAGACTTAATGGCACATGTGCTATTAACAATATCTACGATGGAACAGAATATTCTCTTAGTATTTTTCATGGTAAAAGGCGCTGAAATTGAGAAAGATTCCTATGGTCCTCACAAAGTAAAATATGTCAATACGGCTGTCAAAGATTCCCCGCTACAGTCCAAGTAAACAGAATGTCTGTTATGCACCACGTCTCATGTGTCTCCGCTCATTTTTGCCAACATCATCTATGTCATCCAAAGGGAAGACTCCATGTTGCATTATAGTTCACCTCTCTCAAATCCAGATTGCTTGATGACAAATGAGAATTTGTCAATGGAATTTTATCACACCTCAACGTTCAAACTCCTATCTCTAAAGATCCTGTAATCTGTCTCTAACGGGAAGATTTGAAAGATCAAAGAGATGAGAAATTGAAGACCAGCGATCTCGTAAATTTTGCAATGGCTACTTCTAGGAGCTTCAAAGTATAAATAGAAGAATGAAGCAGACGTTTAAATTTGGTGAATCACTGCGAATTTCTTATAGAGCAAAAACTCTGCAATTTTCTACTACTTCCAAAGAAATTCCACAGCAAGCAATCGAGCAAACATCAATAACCTTATCAATTTGTAAAAAGAGAAAATTAGATTAACATTGTAAGGATTCAACGTTTCTATAAGTTGAATTCATTTGCATTCTTATTCAAAATCCGAGTGTCAGTTTGGGAAGGGTACCCAAACTGAGTTAAGCGGTAGTTTGAAAAAAAGTTACTTTCTGTAATCACGTCTACCCGCTGTAAAGGCTTCTCCACCCATTGAAGGAATGAATCACTAGTGGATTAAAGCTCGGAGAAGGTATCCGGGGACTAGAGGTAGGCTAGGGGCTGAACCAAGATAAAATCTCAAGTGTAATCGTTCTAACTCTAAGCGATTTGGTTTTCCAGCAATCCACTAATTCATCTCTCCTTCATTCATTTATTTGCTTGTTTTCCAATCTATGCTGAGTAAGTCTTACTCAGCTAAAAATTGAAGATAAACTGTGCCAGCAAAGCTTAGCAGTTTATACAATTTTATATTGCACTCAGCAAGCATATAAAAAAGGAACTTGGCGAATAATTTAGAAAAAGTTTAAAAGTAACCAAGATAATGCATTCACCCCCCTCTGTTGTCGTTATTAGCCTATTTACGGACCAACAAGCGGTATTAGAGCAGTTGCTCATATTCTAGACTAATCATCTTGAGTTAGATCCATAAATGGCATATAATAACTTCAGTTCGAGTTCTGGTCAAACAGTTTTCCTTAAAGAGGAAATGTCTATTATTAGACCACCTCTCTTTGATGGTAATCACTATACATTCTAGAAAAATAAAATGAAAAATTTCATCCAATCATAAAGCATGCAAGCCTGGTTCGCAATTGAGCTTGGTCCTAGAGTTCCCACTATTGTGAGGAACGGTGTGCACGTCCCAGTAGATCTAGAGGATTATGATGATGTTGATCTAAGGCTTCTCAAGGAGAATGCGGCAATGATTAATTACTTACACTGTGCGCTAAATCTTACTGAGTTTAACAGGGTCTCAAGATGTGAAACAGCATAAGAAATCTAGATGAAGCTGGATATTACCTATGAGGGGACTGACAAGGTTAAGGATTCTAAGATTAATACTAGGTGGGAGAGTATGAGATGTTCTAGATGAGAGAGTATGAGATGTTCTAGATGGGAGCCAATGAGGGTATTCAAGGGATGAATACTAGATTCATTAACATTGTTAATGAACTGAAGAGGCTTGGAAAGGAGTTCAGTGAGGAAGAGCTCATCAAGAAGAGCGCTATTCGAGGAGGCTCATGATCTTAAAACCTATAGTTATGATGAGCTGATAGGCACCTTGCTAACTCATGAGATGTCTGTGAGGAAATACTTAGATAACTCCAAGAGGAATCAGGGCAAGGAAGGCAAAGCCATTATCCTTAAAGAAAATTCATCAGATGAGTCAACTAGTTACAACTTTGATGAGAAAATGGCTCTTCTAACCAGGCATTTCAAACGCTTCATTAAGAATGATGGGAAGTTCAACAGCAAGAAGAAGCTTCCCAGTAAAATCAAGTCAACTCAACACCTGCGTGGAGCTGAGGAAAGATAGAAGAAGGAGCACAACAAAGATATCAAGTGCTTCAGGTGTGGAGAGAAAGGCCACATCTAATCTATCTGTCTAAAGATGAAGAAGGACAGGATCAAGAAGAGATTCTCCAAGAAAAATGAGGCACTTGCTGCCACTTGGAGTGACTCAGAAGAATCCTCATCCTCTGATGAAGAAGCTACCTGATTCGGCCAATCTCTGCTTGATGGGAATTGAAGATGAAGGCAAAGGCTCAGCATCTACCCCCGGTAGATATCATTCCAATATCAACTCTAAAGCTGAGCGTGATAAAGGAAAAGCTCCTCAAGCTGAGGTACACCCTGAAATTCCTTTATCTATGGAAAAATTTGCCCAGGCTCTCTTTGATATCATGAAGTTGACTAATAAATCAATGAAAAACATCAAAGAAATAGTGAGGAGAAGTGATGATCTGGAAGATACTAATGCTTCTTTATCGCTTGAAATCTGCTTTCTTCAAGAGAAGGCTGAGTATCAAGAGTGTTTTATCAGCAAGAATACTAAACAATTAGATGAGTTGGCTGCTATGATAACGGCTTTAAAGAAGAAAGAGGTTCCTCCTCTAGCCAAACAATCAAACTCAGAGTAACAAAACTCGTAATTCTAAGAGGAAGAATTCCTCTAAACAGAAGAAAGCGAGCCAGCCCAAACCAAAAATGGTGTGCAGTTTTTTTGGGAAAGCTGGAAATGCCACAGTTATGTGTCGGCATAAAAATGGTTATTATGATGAGAATGATTGGAAAAACTTAAGCACTGCTAACAAAGGAGGATCCAGCTCGAAAGCATGGGTACCTAAGAAAATGTAATTATTTTGCAGGTGAGCTTTAGATCCGCTGATAACTCTCGAATGTGGTATTTGGATAGCGGATGCTCAAGGCATATGATGGGAGATGAAGGTCAGTTCATCTCACTGGAGTGAAAAAGAAATGGAAGTGTCAGTTTTGGAGATAACCTGAAAGGCAAGATTGTCGGTTGTGGCACTATTGGTGTCTCTCCCTCAATCGAAGAAGTTTCTCTTGTCAAAGGTTTGAAGTTCAATATGCTCCTTGTAGCCCAGCTCTGTGGAAAAGGTAGAAAGGTTATATTTGACTTAACAGGATGCTCAGTAATTAACTATAAGACTTACTCAACTATACTCTTTGCTCCCAGGATCAATAATATTTATATGATTGATTTATCCCCTAGCTCTACTAACGTTTATCTTGTATCTAAGGAGGATAATCCGTGGCTTTGGCACAGAAGGTTGGGTCATATTAGTATGAACATTCTATCCAAACTGGCCAAAAAGCAATTAGTTGTGGGATAACCTAGCATTAGCTTTGAAAAGGATAAACTCTGCTTTGCTTGTCAGCTTGGTAAGTAAGTTAAGAAATCATTTTGATCAGTAAATCACGTAGTAGCTAAGTGACCATTAGAGTTACTTCACCTGGATCATTTCGGCCCAATACAGCCAATAAGCTTGGGTGGTAAGAGGTTCACTCTGGTGGTAGTAGATGACTTCACGAGATTCACATGGGTAGTCTTGCTGAGTAGCAAAGATGAGACTTATGAATCTCTTGTCAAGATCAGTAACCGGATAATGAATGAAATAGGACATAAAATCTGTAGAATCCGAAGTGATCATAGATGTGAATTCAAGAATTTACATTTCGAAGAATTCTGTTCAGCGCATGGCATTGACCACAACTTCTCTTCTCCTTATACACCTCAACAAAATGGGGTTGTAGAAAGGAAGATTAGGACTATAGTTGAGATGGTTTGGTCCATGCTAAGTGATAATAATCTACCAAAATAATTTTGGGGAGAAGTTGTTAACATAGCCTATTATATCTTGAATCGGGTTCTAATTCACGCAATTCTTGAAAAGACACCCTATGATCTTTGGTGAAGGCGCAAGCCTAAGATTGGTCATCTTAGATCTTTTGGTTGTAAGTGTTATATTCTTAACACCAAAGAGCAATTAGGAAAGTTTGATCCTAAGTCTGATGAAGGTATCTTTCTGGGATACTCAACTAACAGTAGAGTATATAGAATATATGTCAAGCGAACCAACCTATTAGAGAAGTCTATGCATGTAGATTTTGATGAAACTAATATTACAGAAAGACATCCATATGATGAAGATGAAGGAGTCCCTCAGTTTTTCAAATCAACTCTGTATGCCACAAGCTGTGCTACCCAACTCAGCACAGAATCCTCCAGCTGTGGAAGCCAAAGATGATGATGATGATGATCATTCTATCAACTTCAACGATGGCTAAGATCAACCTCCTCCTCAGCATCTAATTGTCAATCCTCCAGTAGTTGATCCGATTCTTCCAAGAGAGATTAGAGTTCATCGTAACCATCGGCTAGATAGCATATTTGATGATGTTCATAATCTAGTGATGATATGAGGTCAGCTCAGTAGGATGATGAGTCATCTAGCTTTCATTTCATTGATCAAACCCAAGATGTTTGAAGATGCAAAAAGAGATGATTATTGGATGATAGCAATGCAAGAGGAATTGGATCAGTTCAAGCGTAATGATTTTTGGGATCTAGTTCCTAAGCCTAAAGGGAAATCAATTATTGGCACCAAATGGGTTTTCAAGAAATGAAGATGGCATTGTCATCAGGAACAAGGACATGCTTATTGCTCAAGGCTACAACCAGCAAGAAGGAATCGATTATGATGAAACTTGTGCTCCTGTAGCCCGGCTCGAAGCCATTCGAATCCTTTTCACTTTAACATCTCATATGAACTTCAAATTGTTTCAAATGGATGTCAAAAGTGCTTTCCTAAATGGATTCATTCAAGAAGTGTATGTTCACCAGCCTCCAGGCTTTGAAGATGCAAAGAATCCTGAGCATGTCTTCAAACTGAAGAAAGCTCTATATGGATTGAAACAGGCTCTAAGAGCTTAGTATGAGAAGTTGACCAATTTCCTGATCAGGAAAGGCCATGAAAGAGGAAAAGCAGATACAACTCTATTTATCAAGCAAAGGAAAGATGTTTTGCTAGTTCAAATATACGTTGATGATATTATATTTGGAGCAACTGATGAGAAGCTATGCAAGGAATTCAGTAAGTAGATGAAAAGTGAGGTTGAGATGTCTATGATGGGAGAGCTCAATTTCTTTCTTTATCTTCAAATCAAGCAAATTAAGGATGGGTTTTTCATAAGCCAATCCAAGTTTGCAAGAGAAGTCCTGAAGAAATTTGATATGGAACATTCGAAGCCAATGTCCACTCCTATGGTAATAGATACTATCTTGAGTAAAGATGAAGCTGGTAAACCAGTAGACAATAAATTCTATAGAGGAATTATCGGTTCTCTTCTCTATCTCATTGCTAATAGGCCAGACATACAGTATGATGTGTGCTACTGTGCTCGTTATCAAGCTGATCCTAGAGAATCTCATCTTGGAGCTATGAAGAGAATTCTCAAGTACTTGCAAAGCTCAATTGAAGTAGGTTTGTGGTGTCCTAATAGTTTGGATTTCACTCCTAGTGGATTCACAAATGCTGATTATGGAAGAGACAAACTCGACAGGAAGAGTACAATAGGAGAATGTCATTTCCTTGGAGAGTGTCTTATCTCTTGGTATAGTAAGAAGCAAACTTCAGTCGTGCTGAGTACATGGTAGCAGGAAGTTATGTAGTACAATTTCTTTGGATAAAGCAGCAACTGGAAGATTATAGCATCAAGTCTAATTGTCTCAAAGTTATGTGTGATAACAAGAGTGCAATTGACTTATCTAAGAATCCAGTTCAGCATGGGAGAATGAAGCATGTCAACATCAGGAATCACTTCATTAGAGATCATGTGCTACGAGGAGATGTCAAGCTAGAATATGTTCCATCAAAAGAACATCATGCTGATATATTCACCAAGCCATTGTCAAAGGAATAATTTTATGTACTGAGGCAATTGATTGGTATGGCAAATCCACGATGAAGGAGTCTAAAAATCTAAAAAATTTAGCTAAGTGTTGGAGATCAAGCATGAGACGACATGTGGATAACACCGTCAAGTTTTTTATAGAAACGGCGTGAGTTACTGTTCGCGGTTAAATTTTAAATTTTGTCATTTTTCAAAATTCGTGTGCTTGAAGTAGAACATTTTTCTTCTAAACTCACCGTCTTACTGAGGCGATTCATTAGATGTCAATCACAGTGTTCATTTTCCATCAGAAGCTGAGATTGTGACACGTATCAGGAGAGCTGAGATTGTCTATAAAAGTTGAACGGTTGAAGAAAATGGGTCACTTGCTTTCTGTGAATTTGATTCTTCGGAGCACTTAAACCCTAACTTCTTCTACTCTCAATTTCTTCTCAAATTTCATAAATGGCGAGAACTAAGACCACCCTCGGAATCAACGCAACCTCTCCTTTGAAAATTATTGTGAATACTCAAGGCAAAACAGAAAAGATAACATTTGACGAAGGAACCTGCCTTGAGAAGCTTGAGTGGGAGAATAACTTGGACTTTGGTCCAGTTTATGAAGTCAACTATGAAGGGCTGCTGCTGAATAAGACCATGCATAGAGTCATCAAGCAACAGCACCTGAGTTCTTTTCTGAAAATGGAGGGTCCAGCCATCTCAAGACTCATTAAGGCTTTCTACACTAATCTATACACCATTAAAGGCCGTAGTGATGTCTTGCTGATGTATTTTGGGGGCAAGTTCATCCTCATCTACTCCAGGCCAATTGCGAGCATTCTCAACATGCCTCATTTAGGCACTCAGCTTCGCAAGTCCAGTAACGAAGACAACGCCATCATCCTCGAAGATTGAGAACTCCTAGCAAACTACGTTTCAAGGGAGATTACTACCAGCGGGATGTCATTGCCATCAAGGATGTGCCATGAGCTAGTGGTGAAGATGCTACTACCCAAGACTGGCTCATTGACTAGCTACACTTATTTTGAACGCTGTGTGGTCTACCATATGGTAGAGGGTAAGAAACTAAACTAGCCCGTTGATGATTCTTCATCACTTGACTAAAGTTACTACCATTTATCACTATGGTTACATCATAACTGAGATAATGAGGGCAGTGAATGTCGATCTGGGTGAGTTTTTGGGGGAGTTTGGTAAATTAGTTTAGCCAGTGAAAAGGACACTTGAAATGTCCCACTTCAGCAGACTGGCTTACAATCCGATCCATGCTAAGTACTCAATGGCACAACATAAGCGTAAGCTAAAGTGGGTACCGACAGTATTGCCTGTGGACATAAGGAAGGAGGACAAGGATCAGTTCATGGTGAACTATAAAGAAGATACAAACTCAGATGAAGTCCCCATCTCCAGCATACTAGAGAAGATCCCTACCCCCTCCTCCGCGGCTTAGAAGGTTGCTTCCTCTAAAGCCAAGGGGATGAGTCCAGCCAAGTCCAATGAAGCTCCTGTTCAGCATTAGTGAAGAAAGATGTAAGCCAAAACCCACACTTAAAGGGAAGCAAAGGCTAAGAAGCAAGCTGAACAATAAATTAAGGAGAAAGAAATGGAGATTGAGGCCAATGAGTCCTTGCGCCAAAAGAAGCGTAAAATGGTTATCTCAAAAGAAAATGAGGAGCAAGGCGAGGCTAAGAAATACAAGGTAGAGGACCAGGATGTGTCCAACACTGCTGAAAACATTCAAGGAGTTTTTACCAAATTAAAGGGCACTCAGCGAAAGCATTTTGCTACCACAAAGCCTCTATAGAAAAATGTACAAATGGTAAGCAGCGAGGAGGATGCTGGAGAATTTTTTATCTAGATCTCTGAGGAGTCTGATCCTTAGGAGGCCAACATCCCCACACCCTAGTTCACTCATGTTGAGGAATTTGCTCCTTAGCATGAGCAACCTCAGGCTGATCCATCCTTGGATCAAACAGCCAACCCAGAGGTTCCTAAAAATCCTACCCCCTCTCCTTCTCTTATAAATTCTTCACAACCTTCTAATGTAAATCCTTCTACTCACTCAGGTTCTACTCTTGTAAATCCTGAAACATAGAAAACCTCCTCTCCCTCTTCTTCTATCAATGTAAATTCCCCAATTCTTATTTCTTCACCTTCTAACAGCCAAGATTCTTTTCCTTCTCCAGTACATAATTCTCCTATCCCTTATTCTGTACATTCTCAATAACAAACTATTTCTTCTAGAGCCATTATACCTTCTATTCCACTCAAGCCCAAATTCAAACCTGTGCAGATCTCTAAACCTACCTCTTCTTCAAACCCATCCTCAACCCCTTTAACCCCTCTGGTTAGGGAAGTTTCTAATGCTGAGAACTCCGCTCAGTAGGAAACAGCAAGTGGTCAGAATACTGAGGTAAATTTTATAGCCAGTGAAGTACCTGAACCCAACAACAAGCCAGTAATGACTGATGTATCTTTCTTAGCACAGATCCGTGAGTTAACTAGAAATCAATTTCCTATGCTCAGGACTGATGCTGAGTTAGATGGAGTAGTAGGCAAAATGCTACTTGCTCAAGAATTGACGGACTTATTATCCAGGCCTAAGGTGAATTTGTGTGAATTCGAACAGCACACAAGTGTACTTAGAGACTCTCTATACTTCAAGGAGTTTGACAGGATCCAAGGAAGCTTGTTGGTTATTTGAAATCATTTGGCAAAAGAGAGTGCCAAAAGCCTGGTGGATAAGATGGTCCTAATCCACAATGGGTTAATGGACTCTACAGCCTAGCTTGGGGCAACCACTGCATCTATCCCCATGTCTACTATGATAGAAAATGCTATCGCAGGAAAGATAAAGGGTAGTGTAGATGCTGCTACTGAGCAGCTGAGTCTCTTGAGTACCAATATAGCCACTCAAGTGATACAGATCCATAAGCTCGGTAAGGAGCATGCCAAAATAAAGAGGCTAATCGATCGCAAGATTGAGGAAGTCTCAAAGGAGATAACATCTACCAAGGATGTGAGCCACAATATCGTAAAGGTGGTAGAATCCGAGTCAAGATTCTTGCTTATTCATGACAATAAGCAGGATGAAGTCTTCAAGCTCCTCAAGGATATCTCCAAGAAGCTGGACAAGGTCCCTGTAATTGATCTTGACCCTCTCCATACCAAGATGGACACCATTCAGCGAGAGGTCAGTAATCACACATCTCAGAGAGAGTTTCTTCTTCATAGAAGTTTCTTGTAACTGCGATGGGAAAGGTATTTCCTGACATGTTTATGCCTAGTGCGCCTCCAACTGAACCACTCTACCCTAAGATTGGAATGACTCTCTGATAAGTGTATAGTTACACTTTTTATCATTATAATTTTACACAATAAACACTATAATTTAAGTCATTTTTATACTTCATATAAAATATTTCACGTGGTATGTAGTTGTTTTTGACGCAAATGCAGATACTAGGTAAATCTTGGGAGTAAAATGAGCTAAAGTGAAATTCTATGAAAAAAGAGTGAAAAAGGTGCAAAATGATGCATGGAACTTGAAGATTTGGCTTAGAATCGAAGATATCAAAGATCGGTGAAGTTACAAGGAGATTTCTAAAGAAAACTCAATTCCCGATTGTAATAATACCTCGCCGTCACGACCTATTCACTTCAGAAATAGAAGTCTGCCAATCAAAGGTTCATGGTCATGAATCACATATCACGGTCGTGACATGGACGGTTTTCTGGTATTATCTTCTTAACTACCAACCGCCAGATAAGCATGATCAACCGCCATCAACTGCTAACGAACAGATACCTATCAAGAGTCAACCAATCATGAAAAGGTGCCTATCCATTATAGATTGAATCAAAGCCTCTCAACCAATCACATTGAAGAGATGCAATCTTTCACCAATGGATGTGACTTTTCATTTGGATAGACGCAACCCTTTGAACTCTATAAATAGGGCTCCAAACCTCACAAATTTCGTGGCATTCAAGAAGTACAGTGAGACAGAAGGAAAATATTAGAGTGCATGAGAGAGATATAGTGTGTGTATAGATAGAGAATTCGCTACGTTCATAAGCGTTAGCGAGAAAATGTTTAAGCGATTCGAATCCTTGTTTCGATCACTAGATTTCTCTATATTCTCGAGCGATTGTTGAATAAGTGTACTTGCAAATCACTTATCAATAAAATTTTTTGTTCTTCAATATTCATTTGTTCGATATTCGCAAAGAATAACATCCTAGCGGAGGTTCTGTAC